>JAPEVF010000022.1:0-86022 GCA_029747585.1 Pleurotus djamor | reverse complement strand
TTGAATGTGACAGGAAATTGATGCATTGAGGATTTCTGGAGTAAAATGCTTTCACATCACGTTGTGTTTCGAGGTAGTATCCCTTTGACTCGAATAGCCGTCGATATCGACACCAGAATGGATATATCCGCCTGTTCACTTCATCTTCGTCTATGGATGACTGGGTGGATGGAGGTGATGAAGAGAGGGAAAGGTGATTCAAATCCCATGGGTTAGTGGGGGACATGTGAGGCCGAGATGGGTCTTCTACAGGTAGGCGGGAGGAAGGCATCCATGATACGAAGCAAAGGTATAAAACGGATGTCGAGGTGGGGAACGAAGCTCCTTTTGGGGTTCATGCGACTAGGAATGATATTTGGGTTAGCGATCCCGCAAGGGTCCGACAACTAGGTAATTATACATACGCCTCAAACCTACCTTAAAAGGCGATTAGGACACCGGGAGATCATCACAGATTCAAGGCAAAGAAGAGATGTCCTTAAGATAGTCAAGGCTCTGTTGGAAGAAATACCGGACCTGAGGTAAACGAGTCGGAAAATGTTGCCCCAATCGGTGTCAGGCTGAGGCTGAGGCGACTGTGCAACGATAACGACCATTTGACTCGTAGCTCACAGCTCAGCCTAGTTTAGCCCTTCGGGGCCCCAAGAATAGTGTACTTGGGGAGTGACCACGCTGGCTTCGGAATATTTCCTGACGCGTCGAAAGCGTCGAACGCATGGGAAGACGGGACAAAGTGCGACCGCATCAAGGCCGCATGCGACGATTCTTGATTGATAGTCAATACTCTACTGTGACAGTACGCTCAGTTCTTGAGTCGAGGACAGACGTGTAAGAAGACTCACCTTACGGAGAAACTAAGGAGGGGCTTTGCCGCCACGTGAAACTTGTCTCCGTGAATCGTGCGAAGGCGATACCTATACAAGTTCAAAGTGCATATTGGATTCGGACTTCGCCTATGTGCCAGGCTTTGCGTCGGCGGCGATGTGGAGGCTTCGACCTCCTGATGAATAGTGCAGAGTACTCGCCCCAGCAGAAAGGGGATAAAACAGATGGTAAATGACCACCCGGGGTAGTTGAACATGAGACCATCATACCGCGTTGGTTTCTGGGCAAGGGGAAATGAACCAGAGCCTATCTGATGTATAATCGTCGAAAGTTTACAAGAAACCATTCCAAGGATACACAAGCACAATGAATGCATGGGGTGCGCGGAAAAGCTGCGTTCATCCATCCATATCGTCGCCTTTAGCCCGTGCCAATTCAAGAGTCCTGGCACTTTCCATCATGGACTTGACTTCGTGCCATTGTAACTCGATGACCTTGCGGGAGTCTAAATAATCACATATTGCGTCAGCATCCGTCAAATCCTCCGGTGGCTGCACGGATCCTGGGTGAGCGATGCGAATAAAGTTCCTCTTCGAGGTTTTGACGTCTTGTCGAGCACGTAAATCATCGATCTCATAACGTATTGCCTCGAAGAGCGAGTACTGGTTCGGATGTTTGAGTCATTGTGTCATTGAGCATGAGTAAACGGAAGGTARTATCATACCTCCCAGTGCACGAACTTGTGGAACACTCTGGTGCGCCTTGCACAAAAACGCCCGAGATGGAATTCTGGTGGATGTTCGTCTTCATCAGTGYCAGAGTTGCTGGAAGCCTGACGTAAYATATATCAGGGKTACTACACGACAAGGCTGGCGCACATACTTGGAAGCCCATGGGATCGTAGGGACTCCCACTTAATCGACCTATCAAAGTCGAGAGCCGCCCCCCAAGGTGGCAGGCGTCACATTGTGGGATAGCGAACTGTAAATCGTCCAACGAGAAATCCGGATAAGTAGAAAGCATTCTTTTGAAGTCAGAACGCCAAACGGAAGAAACGACGAGGGAGTCACGRAGACCAGAAAGCTTCCTGCGTACAATTTGTAAGGGAACGGAAAAATATTGTTGATCTAACACGAATATAAGTCGGTCTAAACRTTCATCATAGGCRATGATGATTCAATCATACCCTTTATCTGGTGTGCCATAAACCCGTGCCTCTCTTCTGGGGGCTGGACTGCAATATGCACAAAGAATTGGAATATCTTTTTGAATTGGTGATCGAGGTCTTCGTGCGTCGACATGCTGAACTCGGCTGGSAGTTGAGCTAGCTCTGCACCGTCATCTTCCACTATGAAATCTTCATCCTCTTCATGGTCTTCATGTTCCGGATCGTCACTGTCACCATCGCGGTYTGGTCTTGCGCCAGCAAACGGCGTTGCGGATGCATCGGAATGGGYTAGTTCTTCCTCATCACGTTCCCCGTCAGACGAGTCCGGAGTATCGAGTCCTTGTTTCTTTCCTGCGCTCAGATTGAGTATACACATGGGACCATTGGAAAGACAAACGCACGCTTCAATCTCTCCARGTTTTTCTGGAAGGCAGACCTTTTGTCCCTCCCTCTGAGACGGGATTCCAGGATACCTAGCGAAGCACAGATAAACTATGACGAGATGGGATAAGTGCTGAGTAAACTCACGTTCTTCGTCGACCTCTTTCGCTAGGTCCTCCAGGTCCTCTGGTTGGGGTGACGGGGGCCTGCCCTTGACTAACTTCCGTCTTGTGGGGCGATAGGCTTCGTCAGAGTCAGAGTTAGAGTCATCGTCTTGTATTCTTTGGGCTTGCTTAGCGCGTCGCATGGGCAATGTACCTGCGTCTTCGTCAGTAGAATTGGCATCCACGTTTGTTGCGATGGGGGCGCTGGGTGGAAGGTTGGGTTCGGCGAGAGGTTCGTCATCGCTGTCAACGGTCACCTTCCGCCGTTTTGCGAAACGACGCGCCGGAGAAGATGGGGCGGGTTGTTGATCGTCGTCACTACTTGAAGAAAGAGAGAGGACTTTCTTCTCGAGCTTGATCTCCGAGATATCATCATCAGAAGAGTCGCCTTCTTCGGTGAGGAGTGGTTGGGCGCGTCGTCGTGTCTGAGTCTTTAGTGGGCTTGAGGGCATAAAGAGTTCATCGAGTGTAGTCTGTTTGGACGATGCCTGTCTGCTTGGCTTTCTGGGCATGTTCTCAAGTGGTGCATGTTAAGAATCAAAATGGGAGTCAGTAMCAGTGCTCACCCTAGCGCTCAATTTCACGCGACTGTGGGACTCCCGTTGTGACTTCGATCATGCTCAACTCTTTCGACCGCAGGCGAGTCAATGGTCCAGAGGACTCATTTCCTCCAGTTTTCAATGAAGCTACAGACGAGACGCGTCGTCCTACGCGTCAGAGACTTCCCAAAGACATCAGACCCATATGTACGAACGTAATCAAATTTCAACCACCTTCACTGATAAMGTCCCTGCAGTTCTTCAACCAGGCCTGATCACACAAGCCAATGGGTCGGCCTACATCGAGGCAGAGAAAACAAAGATTGCTTGTGCGGTGTTCGTCCTGCTCTCGGTTACCCTTGCAGTAGGATTCGTCGCTCATTTCGAAATTTGAAGCTATGGTCCTCGACAGCCTAAAAATACCGTGTACACCGAACAYGGACGGTTGAATGTCGAAGTTAAATTCGCCCCATTCTCATGTCAGATAAGAAGGCAACCCATAAGGGTCAGATCTATTCGTGTTTGCTTACCAGATCTTCGAATAACCCGCTTGRATTCTGCAGGATGCCGAAGACAGGTCCGTCGCCGTCGCTATACACCAAGCATTGGTGTCATCTGTCCGCCTGGATCTATTCCCCAAGTCAACAATCGATGTYTTCATCACTATYATCGAGTCCGATGGCATTGAGGGYTGCATTGCTCAGGGTACAGTTGCAGCTTCCACTGCATTGGCGGATGCTGGYATTGATATGCTAGGCTTGGTCGTTTCYTGTTCGGCGGTATATCTAATTTCTYCTCGTCCACTAAACAYCCAATTGATCTGKTTCGTCTYACTAACAGGCCGTTATCGAAGAGGAGATATGGCTAGACCCGACAGAGGAAGAAGCCCGCRTAGCRGACGGRACTCTTGTTCATGCRACCCTCCCTTCCTTAGGAGCCACYACCAGTATATGGCACAATGGYCGGCTGGCACCCGACCAAGTGATAAAGGTACTGCACATCCAAATGCCCTCRAKGAMAAGYCCTAACYCTCYAGTAGAGCATGGAATCRTGTGAAGAACGATGTAATGACATACACTCAATAGTAGCACAAGCTCTACGTGATCAMAGGCTACAGTGAGAAAATCCAAAGTCCGTAGGTCAAGATATGTTAGATARGTAAACTCRCAAATGTCCAAGAACRCCAGAAAATCGCTGTATAWACATAACACCACGTTCAGTAATCAAAGTCTTCGGAGACGAGATCAATGAAACCCCTCATATCTCCTTTCCATATCCGTGCTGGGTCTATCTGCTTCGAAATCGCTTTTCGTATCATCGCATCCAGCGAAGTTGGACCGCAGGTTGCGACGATGAGTGGCCCCTGAGCCATCTGCACTTCGTCGTCCAAAATCCTATCGAGTTTGGGCTTTCCCTGYCTGATGTGTTCSGACACAAATGACATGTCTTCCATCTCGTAGGGATCGATCCGAACTTGAAGGGGACCTTCACCGTTGTTCAATTGGGCTACGAATTGTCCAGGCAAGTGGAGGGTTGAAGACATAGGGGTATCAGGACGTTCGCGACCAGGGAGTGTAGGCGCGCCGTGGGGGGCACGGACAGCTGAGGAACCGTATGTAGATGCTTGAGGAGTCGACGGGGGGATGTGCCCCCCAGCCTTGCTTCGCCTTTCTTGACTTGGCCCGCAAAATTTTGYCCTTGCTTCGTATCCTTTTGTTCAGCGCCGCCTCGCCTGGGAGGGAGATATCCATGTCCCCCTCGAAGTTGGTCAAGTACAAGGTGTATAGCTCTTGAAGGCCGTTCTCATCATCACTGTCGGCATCGCCGAAGTGCGCGACGTTGGGATTTGGATCGAAGTGACAACGAGAACTGTTGATGCTGTCTACAGAGCCAGAACGGCTGCGATAACCGGGCGAAGCCATAAAGAATGGAGAAGGAGCTCTCAGATCATCTGAGGGAGAAATGTGTGGCTTTTCGTCGCCTGGTGGGCTCGGAAGCTCAGCTTCTGTCTCTATCGAGGGGGTTGGGTTCGTGACGAAGATGTCTACTTCGAGACTAGGTGCTGGCATAAGAGTCATGCACCGTCGTATGATAGATGCACACCACTGGGCATGAGCTATTTGCAAACCGTATAAGCGAGTTTCCAGTAATTTTGGTAACGAAAGTTGAGCGAGACGAACCGTATTCACGAATGATCCATAAGAACCTCACACGACGCATTTTGAATCTCTTCGAGCCCCACCCTCCTGAGTGTCCTCCTAAAACGCCCCCGTCGCGTCCTGCAAGACAAAGGCAAGCAAACTGCAATACGGACATTCCAAAGCTAGCACCGGAACCTCCCACGATGATGAGTAATGTTGAATAGTCTTGCCATGGGGCTCGAATCGCACTCCCAAACGGACCATCAAGGTACATCTTCATCAGAACACCAGTTGTGGGAAGCAGCGCTGAATCTGGAATGGCCTCAGAGGATACGTGGGTCTCGCCTCTGCTCAACATACTAAGGACCCGGTCCCAAAGTTGTTTTGTCCATCCAGACTTGGCACGAACGAGAAAAACTAACGCACGACCTGCATCCGAAGGTGCTTGTTCATCACAGACAGAGGCAACGGTGAACGGATGCGAGGTAAGGCGTGAGATGGAAGGTATATTGATGAGGAAGTGTTGACCGGGTGCCCAAGATACGAACCCACTTGGGACGAATGTGAGCCTGACCGTGGCGCCGAATAGCAACTCGGCGTAAGCGAACCCTGGTGGTGGCATGTATCGACCTGCGGGGAGGCTTAACGGCCCAATTTGTCGAAAATCATCGGAAATAAATGGAGAGGAAGCCTTCGGAGTTGGAGGATACAGGTCTGCTGATGGCGCAGACGTGTTGGTGTTGCGGGGTGGCAGAAAATAGGCAGACTTCGTTGGTGAGTGTCCAAGAAATCCGTTCAAGTGAAGCCACCAGATAGCCCTCCAAATTCGCTCTCCGATCCAGAGACCAAGGGCAATCCAACACCACCACCAAACGGGTGGATGATGGAGAGCAGCCATGATAATGGTCAGGGGTACCAGGAGGACATGCATGGCATAAAATAATTCATAATATCGTTTGCGTATGGGAGAGGAGGAAATCCCTATTAAGGCCGTCATCGCAATGAAGGCCTACGTAAAGGAGTTAACTCGAGAGAATTCAAATTGGCAAGGTCATTGACTCACTGTCCAGCCGAATCTGAATTTTTGGTACTGCCACACGTACGCATAGGCGATTGTGTCAGTCTCAGCGCGTCTGTCAATGGCTAACTGGACGCTCCAGAAAACGACGTGAAGGGCAGACAATAGCCAAATCAAACGGCCGGCCCACCGATGTAGCCATGAAAGTTTGTCGAAATATATCTGGGTGGTAAACGAGATGGCAAAGACGGCGAATGGGGGTGCTTTGAGAGCAAAAAGGACACACAGCGGGAGGAGCGCAAATGCGATTAAGCCGACACGGTTGCTAGAGGTCCACCATGCCTTGGATATTTGATACTGCGGTTGTAAAGATAGAAATGGAGTGATGTCATAAGACTTCGGAGCCCTCAAGAAGATAGCGGCCCGTTGGAAGACGGTCGGGACAGAACGAGCTGAATGATCTGGACCAACGAAGCAAAGGAGGATGGTGCCGATGCAGATGGCGACCAAGGCGAGAATCTGACTATTGGAGTGAAAAGAGCTTAACTGCGGACGTCGACCTTTTCGGGCAGCCTCCGCAATGGCGTGTGCGCCTCTCCAAGTCCTCCGTCGAATTGTCCACTTTCTCCAGTGTGCACCAAGGAAGCCACCTCTTAGGCGAGTCCAGTGTAACGTTGCGAAGAACAGAAAGATGCACCCAATGAGTATCCAGAGTAAGTACGCGTACCAGAAAGATCCTGGGCTCAGCATATGAATGACCAAGTATGCTGTGACCCATTGGATGTCATCTGGATACGCGGGGGTGATTGGGTTCGCCATTTCAGCGTCGTGGGTAGAGCCGTTGGCGGGCATGTTGTCGTTGAGCCGTTGAAGTTCCAGCACCGCGTTTTCTATGGGTATTTACAGTCTCATGAGTTGGTGAGTCATAAAGGAGGGGGGAGGTTGTGATGGAAAGGATTGGAAACGGAGACGACGCGAAAAAGTCATGCTTGCTTTGAATACTACCTGATCAGAGCGGAGGGAAAGGTACATTTCAAGCTCCGATCTACCTCCCTCGTCCTCGTCCCTTGTTTCGACTCGTCCATCTTGGCAAACATGACCCCTTTCATGTTCAGGAATACCAATCATCGTTTGCAGCACTTCCACAGGTCCCACACAACGCAAGTCAATGTCTCTCCCCTGCTCCTGCTGAACTCACAGAGCCGGCGAGTGACAGCCGGCTGCTGCCTCATATTTCATCCGTCTGGGCCGACTATTGATCTCAGATTGAAATCTACCGGGGTTCAACGGAATCGCAACGAGTTCCACATCATGATCCAGCTGACATATACATTAGACATAAGTAATATTCAATAAACCCAGTTCAAGCGACGGTTTCGCCAGAGATGATCTAGAGTCGCGCTTAGAGGTGGCCCCAGCCCTCTCATAGAAAAGGACGCACCTGCTTTCCAGTCTTATTGATCTTCTCATACAGAGTGTCGTATTCAATCGGCCCTTTAACCAAGACTTCCTGCTTTTCAAGGCTGATCTCGTATTCGCTGACTCCTTCACCAAATCCGTCAACACCCACTGCAGCAACGTAACAAGATCCAACGACATACCCTCAGTCTTCTTTAGGACCCGTTCAACAGCTCCAGAACATCCCGCACAGGTCATCTACGGCGAAGACTTAAGGAACCATTGGCTGTGCACTTCGCAGACAATAACGAACCTTGACATTGAATTTGTAGGTGTGATCGGCCTAGATAAGGGAGAGCAACGAGGTGAGAGGCGAGAGTTCCCCGCAATAGGCTCGTTCTGAAGGACAACGGGTCACACGCACCATTCCGAATGGTAGACTGGTTAGTCTATGGGGGGCGATGGTCACTTGCGGTGAACAGAGGAACAAGGCAATCTGAAACCTACTAGAGAAGTGGTAGATGGATGAAGGGAGCTGTAGCGAGGTGGCCGTCATCGTTACCTGCTTATAAAGGCGGAGGTGTAATGATCGCGCCATCTTGATCTTATCTCCATGTGTGATCAAGTCGCTGAATATCTAAATCCAGCAATCCAACTAACGATTAATGATACGCTATGCACCATGGTAATGTGTACATTATCATCTATTATCAAGTCCGTTGCTGCGTCATTTCCAAGGTTTCATCAGTTGCTACCGCTTCCCAGCCAGATCCAGCTGCTGGTCGACCCCTCATTCTTTGTATCCAAGATGCCACCCAACCTATCCGACAAGGTCAACACTTGGAATCACATTTACGCAGCTACTTACCGATTGGCCGAGGGAGATCCTCGCCACTATTTCGGTGCGTAATGTAATACACAGGAACACCAGCAGCGACGAATCCTACGAAGGGAGAGTTATCAACGTTTGCAACCAAGTCGGTCCAAGAGATAGTCAACCTAGCACAGCCATGGCCTCAAGCGGGGCAGCAATGATTGGCATGCAGAGCAAGAAGAGTGCAACCTTTGAATGGTAAGTGAGTCGAACGAGTAAGAGGGAATTTGAGCGGGCAACTCACCCCGCAAAATGTCAGAGGCGTTAATATGAAAGTTTTGTAGGGTCTACATATAGACACACGATTGAGCTCGTGTGACACGAATTGCAGGGATATGAAGAACATGCCTCTCTAAGTTGGGTTCCTTGATACGTAGGATAACGAGGCCAAGGACCTATGGCTCTCAGTTAGCCTCCGATGCCCCAGAATAATGGATGCGGCGTTCGAGCTCACCGTCAAGAAGTAAAAGCCCCATGACGCGACCACGGAGAAGTTGATCAACGACCTGAAACCGCCACCAACGAGAATAAATGTGATTGTGATCCCGGCCTGCAGCAGGGCTGCATTGAGAGGTGTTCCTCTACTCTTATGGAGACGGCCGAAGACACTTGGAAGATATCGTTCTCTCCCTGCAGCATAGATTAGGCGTGAAGTCGTGAAGAAGGAACCTAGTCAAAGATGAGACAAAGGTAGTAAAGAGGGAAAGCAGACGGATTCATACCATTCAAGGCGCCAAAACATGAGAACGCAACCATGAAGGCAAATATGATGCCTCCTACTGGACCAAGTAGTTTACGTCCGAAGTCCATCGCCACGGTATTGCTCAAGCCAACAGTTTCCTTTGGAAAGTCAGACACGGAACGAAAACGAGGAGATGCGTGTACCTTGTCCAGAACAACAAAGTACGAGATATTGGCCAACAAGAAGAGAAGCTTCGCAGTGTCAGCCTCTGGAGGAGGATATTGGACAGGTTAGCTCACTGTCACAATGGCCATGCTAGAATGGATGGTCCGTGGAATATTCTTCTCAGGATTCTTAACTTCCCCTCCCACGTAATTGGCCTGGTCCCAGCCATCGAAGGCCCATAATCCAGAGTAGAGTGCGAGTGAATACGCCGAGGGGCTTTTGTTAGTGCCTGCGAAGAGAGGCGTCGTCAACGATGTTGAGGCGCGCCCTCGCGCCAGCTGCACTATCCCCAGCACGGTGATCAGTATCTAGTCAAGGGAAGGACATGAGCAACATATCAAGAAGTGATCCAGGAATGGGACAAACCAAAGCAAGAACCTAGCAAGATACAAAGTTAGCGGAGTAGAACGACAAGTGATAGGAAGAAGAACGTGCCTTCACCGTAGTAAATACGACTGCAGCACGGGAACCAAGCTTACGCGCGGCGACACAAAGTATGGTTACAATGAGGACTGCGCCAATTGCAGTCAATTTGATTGACCATTGAGGGAGGTCATCTGGCGATGCATCGGATCGAGTGGTGTGCCAGAAGACACGGTTAAGGTATTCGGAGAAAATGAGACTAATGACGGCGTTCCCCCCTTTGGTTGTATTCTGCTGAGTGAGTTGGGTTGGATATGGGGAGCGACTAACCAGGTTTGAGGGCGATAATGGCTGTCCATGCAAAGAGGTATGACACCAGAGGGCCGTACGAGTAAGCCAGGTATGCTTGTGCACCGCCGTTTAGAGGAATGGCGGAACCGAGTTCTGCAAAACTGCTAGCACCGGTCCAAGCTAACAAGCCAGATATGAGCCAAACCGCGAGACTGGCACCCACGCTCTGTGTATTGGCTACAACGACGCCAGGCGAAGAGCTGACACTTCTTTCAGAGAGAGGTAAGGCAGGGGGGACAGAAGTACGTACAATATCCCCGAACCGATCTAGGAATATGGGAAACTTGTTGGATGACAACTTGAATGGTATCCAATGTGCTTACCTGAAGCCCAACAACTAGTGCAATCCCTGGGTTGCCATCCAGTGAGTCTCGAGTCGCATATGATCCGGGGGATACGAACCGTTAATTAATCCGATGTTCTTCTCGTTACTCTCGACATGCGTTGCATCCGGTTCACTCAGACTAGAGGTTAATGGTAATAGGTCCTGCTCAAAGTCGAAGCCAGATATTGAGTATGAACGCCCACTGTATAGTAAGGAGTTGGTAAGTCAGAGTTACTCAAGGAGACCAGGTAAGTCGACGCGCCGTTGGAATCGTGTTGGAGTGGTTAAAGGTCCCTCTGCTATTTCAAGAGCCCTAAGGGAGTCCTCTGAGCCGCGGGATTGACGAGGGGTATGGGGAGGCGAGTCATTCAAGTCGTCGTGTGCATGAGAGGGTGACATAAGAGGGGTATATGAAGCATTCCGTGACATGGAGAGGTGGAAGTTGGCAATGGATGCAAAAGTAATTGTCACCGAAAACGATATGCGCGTTGGCGCCGAGATGCATTTGAGCGCTAAACCTCCTCAATACGGTTCAAGCTTCCAAAATTATTCCTCGCCTTTTTCTGCGGATTATCGCGCCTTTGGGCCCTCGCTCTGCTTCGAGCAGCTTCGTGCGCTTTCTGCATTCCTCGAGTCTGAAAAGAATGGCAGAACAGAGCTCAATAGTCGTTCCACCTGGCTTCAAGTTGCACACGGAAAATCATACTCATATCCTTCTTCCGGATTCCAATGAAGCGTTTTTAAATCCAGTTCAAGAATTCAATCGGGACCTCAGTATTGCCTGTATACGCGTATGGAGCGAGGGACTGGATAAGACGAAGGAAGCCCGGTGGCGGGAATCGCAAACGCGCAAACAAAAAGCGTCGGCCAAGAAACTACGCAGTGAGCCAACTCCCTTGTAACAGATGCGTTCGGGGCCATATTCAGGGCCTAGCACCAACTATCTGACGATGCAAACCTAGCCGAGCCACCCCCTGCAGAGTCTAGCGCTGAAGCAACAGATACACCACCCCAGAAAGAAGTATATTGTTCTCTCTTCAAGCATCTATTCTTCTCTAATACATCTCCAGCTCGCCTATACGCCCTACAAATTCACCCTTCTGGAAGCACTCTCAGCTACTGGCCTACGTTCCATAAGATATGCCCATGAAATCCCCCTTCTCAGGTCAGTTCACGGTTTCACCGTACTTCTGATATGACCGACAAAGCAAACGTCAGATATGTTATTGCTAACGATCTATCTCCCTCCGCGGTTGAGGCCATCAAGAGGAATGTTGACCTGAATGGCTTAGGAGAACATATAGACGAGGCTACCTCTCAGACCGAACCAGGGAAGGTCCGTATTAACGAAGGTGACGCATGGTGAGCACCTTGAGCGGGTTTCTTGAGTAAAACTGATCCATGTATTGGAAAGTGCACTGATGTATAACCATCGCGCCGACAAGTCCCGAGTCGACGTCGTTGATCTTGATCCATACGGAACAGCGGCACCATTCATAGACGCAGCCGTGCAATGCATAAATGATAATGGTATGGGTATCTGAAGCCTCTGAGTGAGATAGGCGAATGACTTCTTTAAACGCAGGGCTACTATGCATCACTTGTACTGACCTAGCCGTTCTTGCAACCACCAACTATCCGGAGAAATGGTACGCCAAAAGTTTTGATATGCCACTATTTTATACCGACCATTTTTAGCTTCTCTAATTATGGAGGCATACCGGTGAAAGCAGAATACTGCCACGAAGCTGTTTGTTGATATACTAAATCTCAGAGGCCCGTCTCATTCTTTTGTTCAGGCACTTCGTCTCGTCCTCAACAGTATTTCGACGTCCGCAGGTCGGTACGGACGCTACATAGAACCACTGTTGTCTCTTTCGATCGATTTCTATGTGCGCCTCTTCGTAAGAGTCAAATCAGCCCCGTTGGAAGTGAAGAAGACAGCCTCGTGAGTCAATATTCCTTAGTGATGACGTTATGCTTAGACACTGGGTAGCAAAACGTCGATGTACTACATATGTACGGGCTGCCAGTCCTTCTATGAGCAACCTCTTGGAAGGGTTGTCGAGAAGGTTCATCAACCGTCAGGCAACAAAAACTATCTCTTCAAGACCCATTCTGGGCCGCCTGTGTCTAACAGATGTCCCGAATGTGACTCAATATTACACGTAGGCCTCCGTCACCGTATCCTCTTTCATCTTCCGACCTTCTTTCAGATAGCTGGACCGATGTGGTCTAGTGCTATCCATGACCCATCRTTTGTCCAAAAGGTACTTGAACATCTTGAAGCAAACGAAAGCAAGTACGGCACTGCTACTCGGATGAAAGGCATGTTGTCCATGGCCAAGGAGGTGCGCGTGCTTTGGGCATASCAATCTGGTCTGGGCCTCATTGATTACAGGAACTTGATGYTCCTTTCTTTTTCACCCCGTCAAAAATTGCTAGTTATTTCCATTGCATTAGTCCACCTTTGGAAGACATCGCGTATGTCAATGTCACATAACCTTTATCACCGAAGCTAACGTCTCGACAGGTCTGCACTCCTCCATGCTGGTCATAAAATATCTCGATCCCATGCTTGCCCAGGATCGTTAAAAACGACAGCAACGCGAGACGAGTTACACGACATATATCGTTCTTGGGTTGAAMTCCATCCTGTCAAAATGGAGAACGTATCTGATACATCTCCAACAAAAAAAACTCCTTGAAAAGAAAGCTCGGTGCGCGTCCCTATCATATGTTTGTTTTCAGGTACTTAGTAGTACCCCCTACGCAGATCCGCTGCCAACTTTAAACGTCACCCGGACTCCGTTACGCCTGCATCCAAGGTGAAACTTGTGCGATATCAACAGAATCCAACGCCAAACTGGGGCCCTGCACCGAAGGCCGTCTCCAAACCCAAGCGCAAGCGGGAAGATGAAGAATAGTATAGCATATCCTAAGAGGGTCTCCCTATACGAAAGGGGCCAACCTAGGAAGGTATCCTGAATACATGTCATGTCGTACAAAATGCTCCGTCGAATCGTGGTCTAAGTACACAAATAGTCCCAAGTGAAACTTGAAGGTAAGGATAATATGTAGCTAGGAAGARACATCAAGGGGGGTTGACTTCGGYGCGTGTTTTGACTTCTTYGTTGAYAGCCAATGATGTTGAAGAAGCTCCGACGCTGAGGGACGCGCTTCATGATCAATCTCAAAGGTTCGCGCCAGGAAGTCTTGGGCCTCTGCCGAAATATCAGAGGGGATGGTAGGTTTCGCCATGGAGCCAATCTGTGGGTGAAAAGRGATTAGACACGAACATGTTTTTSCCTGGGAATCTGACCTTGAAGATGGCCTGCATCTGACTCAATTGGGCCCATGGATGTTCCCCAGTCAACATCTCCACAACTAAACARCCCACACTCCATATGTCGGCTTTGTGGGTRTGACCAGTCTGTTTGACAACCTCGGGGGCCATCCAGAAAACAGATCCTTGGAGAGAAGGTCGATGCATCCTGTTACCGCCTGTGAGGAGGTCTACATCATCATTAGGCCTGAATCGTTGTGAATGGTAAGGAGGTCTTACTGTCTTCCACTTTCTTTGAGATACCAAAGTCGGAAATTTTGATGCCGCCCTTGTTATCAACCAGAATGTTTGCACCCTTGATATCACGGTGGATGATATCCCGTTCGTGAAGGTAGTTCAAGCCTTGGAGAATTTGACGAACGAAATTCCGTACAAGCGGCTCCTCGAACGCGCCGTAGTTCCGCAGTAAAGCAGATACAGAACCTCCAGGAACGTACTCCAAGAAGATGTTGAGGAATTCATCATCAACAGAGGAATCTATTTTAAGATCAGTCGAGATGGCAACATGTGCCTAGAGGTACGAGCTTACACAGATATTGGACGATGTTCTCATGTTGCAAATCCTTCAAAAGTTCGATTTCGCGCTCGAGGGCACTGAGCATGCTCTTCTTGCGTTCTTCGTTAGGTGCAGACCCTGTCGGCAGTTCAACTTGTTTGACAGCCATCAAAAGACCACTTGAAGCAGCCATTCCAAGGTAAACCTTTCCAAACGATCCGGAGCCAATGAGTGCACCCTTGATCCACTTAGCACCTAGAAAGCAAGATTGAGCCATGGAGATTTCATAGACAAAGGTTACTGACCATCCTGAGAACGAASGGGCTTGCCAAGTTCGTCATCATCCGACTCTTCGTCTTGTAAGGTATCACTCTCCGCATCTTCGACTATGTCCTCAACTTCRAGTGTACTTTCCTCGGAAGGTTCTAGTGGCTCCTCCTCRGACTCGACCTTCAGCCAATCCTCATTGTCAGTAGTACTATCAACGAGATCGCTATCCCTGCGACTTTCCACTTCAACAGTGATTTGGTCAACAGTCATCATRCTGGCAGTGTCAGAACGATCACGCTTGCTTCGGAGCTCAGTCATGAAACTCATTCGCCTAGAAGCGTTGGACATCGTGCGTGAAGCRGGACGYGATGGACGTGATGGACTCGTCAGACTTTCCATGGACTGGGAAAGTGAYTCTGATGGGAAGGGTATTGGGGGTAATAGCTGGGGTTGCGACGGGGATCCAGAGGGTTCTGAGATTTGGATTGCATCSGCAGGTTGAATGACCACYGAGGCRCCATCTTCGGTCGACARAGAAACTCTCGGGATGTCTTCGAACGCAGACCTTGGTGARGATTCTTTGTCGGGTAACATGGGAGGTGCATTGGAGATGATYGAGGCTCTCGGGGATGAAGACATTCGTCGTGAACCTTGTGTRCTGACGCTGAATCTTGATGGCAAAGGGGGTATGAAAGASGCGGAGCTATCTCGTTTMGACAACGTTCCSGCSCGCATCATGCTATGTCGAGCAGTACGCTCCAACACCTTCTTCTCCGTGAARGGGAAATACTCAGTCAAGTGAGTGGTGATAAGYTCGCTTGGAGGTCGCTGACCGAAGAAGTTTCGCAACTTATTCGGACGCTTACTGCTTTGCGGCGCAGGACTGTAACGCTCTTGTTGGGTGGGTGAAGGCGGATCGAGCGCCCTTTCTGGATCGTGGACTCCCAAGCCGCTCAAGATACTTATYGAACTAGCTCGTTTGGTTGCAGTTGGAGTCGTCCCAGAGGTGAGATAGCGAGGCCTGGTCACCCTCTTGAGGGTAAGGCCGTTTTCGCGAGCGGCATTATCGGGTGACCCATGACAAATGGCACAAATTTGAGCTTCAGTGAGTGGCTCCCCTGATGATATAGATACGCTTAGTATCAGGGAGCTTATTGACGAAGAAAGACTGACCAGCTCCATCGCCTTGTCCCCAGTCGAGGAAAACGCCCCAGCCATCCACGATCAACCCACCTCCGATAGTTTGAACATGATCGACGGAGGGATCAGGTTCACCACTCCGTGACTTGCCAAACTTCTTCAAAACCTTCTCGAGTAGCTCTACACCACCGACACACGTTGATGGATCAATYGTACAAGAATGACCTTCCTCTGGCAGCGAAAACTTGACAAATTTCTTGCGTAGATCGTCAAGAGATGGGGAGTTGGAGTGAGAGGCTACGCTGGGGTTAAATGGACCGCGACCGACAGAGTAGGGTCCAGTAGGTGGAGATGGAGTACCGGAGCTATGTTGCGAGATGAAGGACTCTGCGATAGGTGAAAGGTTATATGGTTGGGCTGAAGGGGGAGCCTGCAAAGCTGAGGCAGTAGCGTAAGGATGACTATTAGATGATGTAGAGGGTCGGGGCGGAAGTTTGGATCCTAAGGAAACAGGTGAATTGGTGCCAAGGGAGACATTTCTGCCGTGTTGCGATTGCATTATTTGCCTTCCATGAGGACTAGGGCGAGCTTGAAGAGGAGATGTTGATCGAGGCGTTGACTTACTAGGGTTSCCCTGCCGTGGATCCGCTGGCAAGTGGAACCCAGACCAATTGGAAGACGATGAAGGTGTAAGTAGAGCGGGATTCTGAGCCTGCGAATGGGGCGCGGGAGGGAGAGCTTGTGTCGCGAAAGCAGGGACCTCTTGGGTAGGTGTCTTGCGGCCGGGRTTGTTAGAACCATTCGTGGGTAAGGTGCGGGCAGTTTGGCGACCGGGAGGTGGGGGTGGAGGTTGAGACCGAGGWGGAGGKGGAAGAGGTGGCAGATTGGAACGATGACTGGGGCCGTGTGATGTCGGGGTGTTGGTTGTCAAATTGCTGCCATTTGAATTACTCATTGGGTTGGGTTGATTGGGCAACGGCCTCGAGACATTTGCAAGGGACCTCGCTGAATCAGGTGCCTCCCGAACTAACCCAGGAAGGTCGCCACGRTTAGGATTACCCCCAAGAATGAGAGGGGCCGGTCGAAGATTGCGACCCGCCCCGCGTTTGTTGGGGGGTGAKGCGGCGCCKTGATGAGATGGTGGCGAGARGGTATCATGTGCGTAGTCTCGAGCACGACTCGTTTCAGGGATAGCAGCCTTTGTGGAAGCCTTCTGTCGTAGTGTCTTGACAGCGTTGACAATTCTGAGCCTGTCGCCTATGCTTGCAATRCCCATTTCTTTGAGYGTGTTYTGATCCAGCTCSAGYAAAATATCGCCCCGAATGTCATTTGCTTTGAAAGTGCTTGCTTGGCTACCACATTTGATGTCCGTAAGCCAGCGGAAAACGTGGGAATCGGTCCAAGTACGAATGAAATCAAGGTAAGAAACGCCTGGAGGGGGCTCCAGTGGCGGACTCATTTGGCTTGAAGTGGGCGTCGCTGGGAACGGAGATGTCTGGCCACGCACAGAGGAGCCATTGTAGTTCAAGAAGGAGCGGTTATTCACAGTCTGTTGGTTTTGGAACGAAGAAGACGGGGATGCAGGTGATGAAGGCTTTGAGCCAGGCTGAACACTGTCAAGGTAGAAATTACCGTTGATAGCCATTGCTGACATGTTCCCGGTGGTATCGCGAAGAAGAAACGAGGTGGGGGGAGAGAAATAATGTTATTGCAACGTCAATGAAAGCTGAGCAGCCTTGAAACAGGATGGCTAACTTGAGTGGGAGAAACAACATATCTAAGCCGGAAAAGGTACCTTGGGAAAACGGAAAGCGGCCCAAGTGGAGGGAAAGCGCAGCGGGCGAGGAAGTCCTAGCAAGAATCGAGCATTCAGAAGTGGGTGACAGGCTTTACGCCAGACGATGATGGTGATTGAGGAGGAAGCCGTTGGCTTGATTGACGGTAGCAATGTCGAGGACAGAGCGCGCTGGGCGCTTGTCCAATTGTTTCAGCGTCACGTGATGTTATGGGTGTCAGGCGATGTCAGGGCCGGCAACCTGGAGGGTTACGAGTAAGTGGTACTGACACCTCTGCAGCATAGGATTGAGAGATCCTCGCTCTTCGCATCACCCATCCGTGCGGACCCAGGTGTGCTGAGATCTCCAGGGACGCATCAAATGGAGGAAGAAACTCGTAGGATGCACGTGGAACGCCCGGGTCTCTGGTCTGACTCTCAGGCATCGCGCCTCCCGTGCGGACGCGACGGCCCTTTGTTCTTTCGCCTATGCACGCTCTCTCGCGTAGCTCACAGTGACCCATGGCGACGAAGAACCTTGATTGTGCCTCGAATAAAAGTTCCTTTGCTGCNNANNTATCCTTATCTCGTGGGTTCTGAGCTTCTGSTGCAATGATTTTTCCATGTAACTTTTCCCGCTCGCCTTTGACACCTCGGCGCGCTGACTGTCAGAAATGGTGTMTCTGTGTCCTCCAGTCYTGACTTGATTCATCTGGGAGAGACAGTTGCTATTTGTTCAGAGTCTCTTATCAAACTTTGGCTGAGCTTGAGCTTGCAKACGAGGCTGTTTGACTCGCCTGCCGCCGATCGGCCTCTCCTATATATTAATATCGGCATCGCGATTCCCTCTTACTGCTGCCATTTCTCCCCTTCCATTCCTTTCACCCACCACCATCATCTCGCTCTCTTGTTGCCTCCCCGTCGCTGTTTCTCGCGGTGATGCGGTGTAAATCCGCCCTCCTCGCCTTCCACTCCCTTGCTTCACTAGTCTTCGCCTCGCCATACCGCGATGACCTTGTCGATTACAATATTAACATCAACAAAGATGCCCAGTCCCCTCTGGAATACAAAGCACAACGCGCAAATTCTACATACACCCCTTCTCCCGAGAACTGGCGGTCTCTCCCCGTGTATACAATTCTACTGGACAAGTTCGCCGATGGCGACCCAACAAACAACGACTTTTTCGGAACCATGTTCGAGAGTGACTGGCGGGAGACGCAAYTACGCTTTGGCGGGGACTTGCGAGGCCTGGACGCTCGCCTAGACTACCTGCAGGGGATGGGGGTCAAGGTCATTTTCATTTCGGGAACACCTTTTTTAAATATGCCCTGGCAGGCTGACAGTAAGAGTTCTTCGCCTCATGGCCTTCATGTCGTCATCCGGAAATTTGATTTTTCAATATAGGTTACTCTCCGTTGGATTTCACCGTTACCGACCCTCATTGGGGAACTTTAGACGAATGGCGAGGGGTCATTGACCACATACATGCGCGCGGCATGTAYATCATGGCCGATTTTACCGTYGGCACAATGGGCGATYTGCTTGGATTTCAAGGGTAYATGTCCTGCRTCAYAATGRACGTGCACCATTCTCACATGTCTTTTAGCTTCATGAACACAAGCACGCCTTTCGATYTCAACGAATATYCAGTCGCGTGGAAGTCTGSCCATTATACACCGTGGAATTTCACCGAATATCGRGACTTTGATGTGAGYMYGTCCTTCTTTSCCGCCATTGAACGYTCTTCATAAWTYTCAATAGGTCAAGAACGAACGGGATCCTCARTGCACGCTCCCTCATTTTTGGCAGGATGACGGTACAGTCGTAGACGTGGAAACGAACGGCTGCTTGAAATCCGACTTCGACCAGTATGGCGACATGGAAGCCTTTGGTGTTCACCCTGACTGGCAACGGCAACTTGCTAAATTTGCCTCCGTTCAGGATAGGCTCAGGGAATGGAAGCCTGACGTCATGGCCAAGCTCAAAACATTCTCTTGTATGGCTATCAAGGCACTCGATATAGATGCCATCCGGGTCGACAAGGCCACGCAGGTCACATTAGATGCATTGGCAGAGTGGGCATCAAGTACGMGGGCATGCGCCGCTGACCTCGGGAAGAAAAACTTTTTCATTCCTGGYGAAGTCACTGGAGGGGATAGATTCGGCTCGCTATATCTGTAAGCTATTYTCGATCAATGCGAAGACCGTGCTCATTYKTTGGAAGGGGACGAGGCCGCACTCCAACCCAGCTACCACCTGGCTTCCTTGCGGCTGCAAACGTGACTCAAGATATGAACCAGTACTTCCTCCGRCCWCATCCAAAGAATGGSTTGGACTCCGTCGCGTTCCATTACTCTATCTACCGCGCATTGACTCGTTTTCTCGGTATGGAYGGAAATCTTCAAGTTGCCTTCGACATCGACGTCAATTTTGTCACGGCCTGGAACCAAATGTTCGTCAACAACGATTTCCTCAATCCTGCAACCGGTCAAGTAGACCCTCGTCACATGTTCGGTACAAGTAACTTTGACGTTTTCCGGTGGCCCAGTCTCCAAAGCGGAACGCAAAAGAGTGTTCTGGCAACCTTCATCACCAGTCTGATCATGCCAGGCATACCTCTCGTACGGGTTTCCCTTACCAATGCATGCGACCATATGCTTACTTTCACCATTAGCTCTACTACGGCGAAGAGCAAAATTTCTACCTTTACGACTCAGGTGCAAGTAACTATCTATACGGGTGCATATAACCAYSTTCCTCTAWTGTTTCCGTCCGTCTGAATCGCACCCTTCTAGACGCCAAGCGATGAGCAGTAACGTTGCATGGCAGCGCCATGGTTGCTACACCCTTGGATCCGAACAGTATTTTAACTTTCCCCTCGACAGAGCRCTGATAGGCTGTCACGATGATTGGAATTCGCTGGACCATTTCGATCCTACCGCAGAAGCRCGRCGCATGTTTTCTCAGTTCTATCACCTGCGAACCATCTACGGCTCCCTACAGGATGGRTTTAACCTGGTACAGCGAGGAAATTGGACMTATCAGATYGAACGCGAAGGATCWAATCATACGGAGACTGAAATCGGCCTTTGGTCCATCTCTAGAGCTGGTATCCCCGGTGTTCAGACGCTAAATGGGGAGTTCCAAGACCAGATTTGGCTACTTTTCACSAATGAAAACGTCACGAAGTCTTACGATTTTGATTGCAAGGACACCCTATGGATCTCRTCGCCCTACGAGTCTGGCACCGTTGTCAAGAACCTATTCGCTCCCTATGAGTCTTACACCCTCTCCGATTCGCTCACCTCGTTCCATAACGATAGTCAGGCGCCTTGGCAAGGCTGTCTTTCACACCTCACTATGGAGCCATACGCGTTCAAGGCCCTTGTCCCGCAGGAAATATGGACACAGCCCTTGCCACAGATGTCCAAGTTTACCCCGGGTCATGACCATCGTATCTTGGTGGCCGACGGACAATCCAATGCAACGAATGTCAATGTAACCTTCGAGTTCAATGTCGAAATGAACTGCGATAGTGTGAAGAATAGCATGTCATTCAACATTTCGTCTTCAGGAATAGGCCGACAACCATCTATCGTCGAAGATTCCGTGAAATGTACGAAGATGACCGGAGAGGCACCTAAAATACCTGGCGTCTCCCCATCATCTTGGAGCTTTACCGCCACAATTCAGGATGTTTCAGACGGAGTCTTAGTGATCACAGTAGATAATCCTTCGGTCGAAGGAGGCAAGGCTACTACAGGCGTAAGTCTTCCATTCCCACTGCCTTCTCGATGTGCCGATGTCTGACACGATCATCCCAGGCTGTGGATCATTTGATGATTAGGAAAGGTTTGGCGGACAACATTATGGTACACCCGAACAACGACTACGATCATTCCGCGTTCTCCTTTTCAAATGGGAAATACTACTTCCGGCATAAAGCGTTCGGCGCCGATAAATTCAGATATTCTGCGAATTTCGGACGAAATTGGACCAAGTGGGAAGACTGGGAAGACGTGACCGCCATTGATGCAGGAGTGTTCCGAAATTCGGATAGTTGGTGGCCTGGGTCACATATCATGGTTCAATGTGAGTTCATATTGCTTGAAGGATGCCCTCATTGCTCACATCCTCTAGATTGGAGTCGTGCTACACTCTCCACAAGTGCTGCCGTTCATGCTGATCATGGATATTCGGGGCCTAATCGCCGCATGCCTCAGCTCTTGGCTCGCGGTCCTTTCAATAACTGGGGTTTCGACCGTGGAATTCCATCTGAAATGGTCCAGACCGGCGATGGAAAATGGGAACTTGAAATCATGGCTAGCTGGCCCACCTACGTTCAGCTCAACGTTTGGGGTTATGACGACTACTACTACGGTGATGGTGACGGTGATGGTGTCTTGGATAGGCTTCCCCCAAACACTGTGGCCGCCAACTACCTGAACATGTCAGCGCCACCCAGCCCCCATCTCGCCTGGTCCTTGATCGTTGACGATGCTACCATGAGCTGGACACTCGAACCTCGTGGGCAAGCATCCGTTGGTGCCGTCATGTATGCCCTTCTTCTCTCGATTCCTCTCATCAGCGGAACGCTTGCCGTCGTGGTCTTTATGTGGTCGTTCTATGGGATCAAGTACAATCAATTTGGAGTCAAAGCGAAAACTCATCACAACAATTACCTACCGATCTTTGGTGCCTTCGGAAACAAGTCCGTATCAGAACTCAAGAACCCCACTCCCATCTCGGAAAAGCTTTTCGGTCACAAGCATAACACTGAGATGATCGGTTGGCCCGAAATTAGGGAGAAGCGAAGAAAGGTCCTCATTGCGACTTTGGAGTATGAAATCATCGATTGGTCCATGAAGGTCAAAATTGGTGGCTTAGGCGTGATGTCGAGCTTGATGGGGAAGGCCATGACGGATGTTGATCTCGTTTGGGTCGTCCCAAAGGTTAAGGATCTCGACTACCCTGCTGGAGAACCGGCTGATCCCATTGAAGTCACGATCTTCGGGGAACCCTACCTCATTGAAGTTGAGACACACGTCTTGGACAACATCACATACGTTATCCTCGACAGCCCGGTATTCCGTGCTCAGACCAAATCGGATCCTTACCCGGCTCGCATGGACGACTTGAGCTCTGCGATCTTCTACTCAACTTGGAACCAGGCTATCGCGGCGACAATTCGACGCCACCCAACTATTGATATTTACCACATCAACGACTACCATGGTGCCCTCGCTCCCATATATCTCTTGCCCAAGGTCATCCCCGTCTGCCTTTCCTTACACAACGCCGAGTTCCAGGGTCTGTGGCCACTCAGGACGAAAGAGGAGATGAAAGAAGTGTGCTCGGCTTTCAACATCAGTAAAGAGCATTGCACCAAGTATGTTCAATTCGGGAACACTTTCAACCTCTTGCACGCCGCTGCGTCATTCATCAGCGTCCACCAGAAAAGTGTCGGCGTTGCTGGAGTTTCGGACAAGTATGGCAAACGTAGTTGGGCACGCTACCCTGCACTTTGGACCCTGAAACATGTTGATTCCCTCCCCAACCCTGATCCCACGGACATTGCTGCTTTGGACGAAACACCGATCAGGGCTCAAGATGTCAAAATTGATATGGGTGCAGAAGCTGCAAGACCAGAGCTAAAGCGTCAAGCTCAAGCATGGGCTGGGATTAAAGAAGATCCAAATGCGGACCTGTTTGTCTTCGTCGGTCGCTGGTCTAAGCAAAAAGGAGTCGATCTCATCGCTGACATCATGCCTTCCTTGTGAGTTTGTGAGTCATATAGAAGGACAGTGCACTAACTATGACCCAGGTTGGCAAAACGGCCTTCAGTGCAGCTCATCGCCGTGGGTCCAGTAATTGATCTATATGGACGCTTTGCCGCAGAGAAGTTAGCTCGGTTGATGGAAATGCACCCGGATCGTGTGTTTTCCAAGCCCGAATTTACAGCTCTTCCTCCGTTCCTTTTCAGCGGCGCTGACTTCGCGCTGATACCCTCTCGAGATGAGCCTTTCGGATTGGTCGCTGTCGAGTTTGGTCGGAAAGGTGCCCTTGGTGTTGGTAGTCGTCTTGGCGGCTTAGGGCTAATGCCCGGCTGGGTAAGTCATGGTTGTTATTTCTATCACTTCCTCTCATCTTTTCCGCAGTGGTATCCCGTGGAGTCAACCGCAACGTCTCACATGTTATCCCAGCTGACAAAAACGGTAAAAATGGCGCTGAGGTCGTCTGAAGAGGAGCGAGCCATTCTCCGTGCCCGTTCCGCTGTTCAGCGCTTCCCGGTTGTTGAATGGCGTCAGCGAATGGAGGACTTCCACAAGCGCAGCATCACTAATAGCCGTAACGCAGCTGGTCCGAATGCCTGGCGTGAAGCTGACTGTGATGGACGTGGTGTCGAATTCATGGCACACTCCGATAATTGGGACCCCGTTGCACAGGTGCATCCTCAGCAACCGGACTGGGATGTACAGAGCATAGCCGAGAGTCGACACCATTCACCAGGCTCTCCTGGACAATGGAGTCAAGAGAATCTGTCACAAAGCGATCACCTAATGGCACCTCCTCTCCTTCGCCCTGGTAGTCGGAAAGCTTCATTTGAAACGGATACTTCCAACGAAGATTATTTTTCGTCCCATTCGCGAGCGCCCAGCTCCATCAATGAAACTCCTCAGGCATATGGTGATTTCCTCGAAAAGGCCAATCGAGTTATCGCTCGAGAACAAAAGGGTGTACCGGATCCATTTGTTGATGCCCATCTGGCACCCGCTCGCCCCTTCGGTGCCCATTCCCGTGCTCAATCATCGGAATCCATTGCATCCATCGTCGACGAGAAGTCCAACTCCCCATTGAACAAGGCTATTGCTTCAGTACGTCTCTCGATGATACTTGTCGAAACCTCCCTAATCCCGTTCTACAGTTTACTGACGCCGATGGCGGTGTTGCGTCTGAATTTGTCCAAAAGTTGCAACACTTGAATGCTAAGAATTCCGAACACGAGCTTTCTATCGAAAGGTACCTCGTGAAAAGCGAAGAAGCATTCTTCGGTCAAGTGCGCAAGAACAAGCTGTCCAGCGCAGCGAGTATCATATCGTCGCGCCGGGACTCTGTTTTTGGTGGAACAGCCTCTTCGCTATATTCTCGTCCCGATTGTGAGCTGTTTCTCCTCTTACCTCCCTCCGACTCCCTCACCCAGTTGTCAGCTCCGAACAATCATGCCCTGGATTACGAAACATCGCTGAATCGATCCCAGGATGCCATCATAATGACTAGATTGCAAATCTTGATGGCAAGGGAAGTTGGTGGATGGCCACTTTACACTATCGTTATCGCACTTGGCCAGGTCAGCACTTCCTCTCTCTCGGAAGGTCCCAAATGATTCACCTTCCTTATGCAGATGCTTAGCGCAACGAGCTTCCAAATCACCCTCCTTTCCGGTCGGAATTGGCAAGATGACCTGCAACTCTACGTACTTGGTGCGGTGTTCCTCGCAGCATCGTCTGTTTGGTATCCACTCTTCCGCTTGAAGCCATCTGTCTATGTTCTCTCTGCACCCTGGATATTCTTCGGCCTCGCCTTCTTTTTAATCGGACTCCCATCCGTGGCTCCTACCCTCGTTTCTGCTCACCGTGCACTGTCCAGCGTCGCGACTTGGTCTTACGCGGTGGCATCCGCGGCGGCGTTCCTTTTCTTTGGTCTCAATTTCGGAGAGGAAGCTGTATGTTTTCTTTGTTCCACCAGACGATACCCCTCCATCTCAATATTTTCCTAGGGTGCTGCTACCGAAGTGTGGACGTTGCGAGCATGCGTCGTCCAAGGATCCCAACAAATTTGGGTCGCCGCTTTGTGGTATTGGGGTAACTCTCTGAACGGAGCTCAAGACGATGTTGTTCCTCCATGGTGGATCGTCCTTATCGTCTGGCCCCTGGCAATCATGAGCTTTATCTTTGCTTATCTCATGCTGTATGGTCTTCCAGGTATGTGGTTATGTTGTACCCTTGCACGCTGGTAACATCATAACATGGCGGTAGAATATTATAGGCAAACGCCTCCCAAAGTTCCACACTTCTTGAAAACACTTTTCCGCCGGAAACTCGTCTTGTGGTTCCTTGCGTCTGAGATCCTTCGAGATTACTGGCTGAGTGGTGTAAGTTATCTTTGTCGTACCCTCGTCAATGGCTTATTGATTCATGAATAAATCACAGCCATACGGTCGGAACTGGGGCTTCCTTTGGTCGGTTCCTATACCGAAATGGCAGATCCTGATGCTTGTCATTCTTTTCTTCATCGGAATTTGGGCTGGCATGATGTTGGTACTCACCCAGTTCAGCAAGACTCATACTTGGCTTCTGCCTGTCTTTGCAGTTGGTCTTGGAGCGCCAAGATGGTGTCAGGTCGGTTGTTTTGTCTTCAACTCACGGGAGCGTAATTGAGCTTGTTCCAGATGCTGTGGGGTACATCATCGTTAGCCCTTTACATCCCATGGGCTGGAAGTGGGGGTCCATATTTGGGAGTGTCTCTCTGGCTTTGGTTAGGTGTTCTCGATGCTATTCAGGGCGTTGGCTTGGGCATGATCCTCCTTCAGGTATGTTTTCCCCTGACCCTCCATTTTTGTAATACCGGCAGCTCAAGGGATATTGGGTCCGCAGACGCTTTCACGGTTGCACGTTTGTGCTACGCTGGCTTTCTCCCAAATCATAGGCTCCATCTGCGTCATGATCGCCAGAGCCACTGCACCGAATCGAATAGGTCCTGGCAGTGTCTTCCCCGACGCGGCCAAGTGGGACTTCTCTGATGGAATCAAAGGTCCGTTACGCTCTTTGGCCGCAACGACGTCAGCTAACGAAAGCTCAGGGAGCCCGATGGCGTCTCCACTATTCTGGCTTGCTCTCATTTCCCAGTTGATTATTGTTATGGGTTACTTTTGGTTTTATCGCAAAGAACAACTTGGTGAGCGTCGTGTGCTACTAGGAATTGCGCTGTCTTACAATTCTCCTCAGCTCGGCCGTAAAATATGGTTCACTAGTCTCCATGGATTTCACCTTCACTCGGACAACTGTATTACACATCATAGAACACTCCTCGCATTATTTATTGTATCAGCAAATATTACACTCTCCACGGCTCAAGTTAGAACGTCGAAATGTACTGAGTGGGGATTGCAATGCGTATTAGATGAGCTAAATGATGTGCGAATAAGATACATATGTCTACCAAGCATATAGATATAGGTTATAGTAATCGAGAGCCCAATGAAAGTCGGCCACTAGAAGCCTCCCATGCCGCCCATACCTCCCATGCCAGGCATGCCACCCATTCCACCAGCTGGCTTATCTTCCTCGGGAGCATCAACGACACAGCACTCACTCGTTGTCAACAAGCTCGCGACACCAGAAGCATCGACCAGAGCTGTTCGGACAACTTTCAAGGGATCTACGATGCCAGCCTTGATCATGTCAACGTATTCACCCTTGGCGGCGTCGTAGCCCCAAGTGAACTTGTCTTCAGCGCCGTACTGTGAAAGAAGGGTTCCCACGATGACAGAGGATTCCTCCCCTGCGTTCTTGAGGATTGTTCGTGCTGGGTTCGTGATAGCGCGACGGATGATGGCAACACCGAGGTCTTGGTCGAAGTTGGAAGTAGGGATAGGTTGGGCTGATGGGGAGGTGGGTGATGAGGTCGAGGTGCTACCGGGAGAGCTGGTGGCGAGCATCAAGCTTGCTTTCAGTAGAGCGACACCACCACCGGGTAGGATACCTTCCTCCACAGCAGCACGAGTGGCGTTCAAGGCATCATCGTAACGGTCTTTCTTTTCACCGACTTCGACTTCACTCGATCCACCAACCTTGATGACGGCAACACCACCACTCAGCTTGGCCAAACGTTCTTGGAGTTTCGTGCGGTCGTAGTCAGACGTGGAAGCGTCGGAGATAAGGGCACGAATCTGTTCGCAGCGAGCTTGAATGTTATCCTTCGAACCTTCACCGTTGAGCACAATGGTGTCATCTTTGGTGATGGTGATGGAGCCAGTGGAACCGAGCATATCAGGGGTGGCACGCTCGAGCTTGATGTCAAGCTCGTCCGTGAAGACGGTACCGCCTGTGAGGATGGCAAGGTCACCCAAAATAGACTTGCGGTTGTCGCCGAACCCGGGCGCCTTGACGGCAGCGACCTGTAGCTGACCACGCAATTTGTTGACGATACAAGCGGCAAGGGCTTCGCCGTCAATGTCTTCCGCGATGATGACCAATGGGCGGCGAGCTTGAGCAGCGGCTTCAAGAGTGGGAAGGATATCTTGGAGCAAAGAAATCTTCTTCTCGCTAAGCAGAATGAGGGGCTTCTCGAATTCGACCTTTTGCGTCTTGACGTCGGTGATGAAGTAGGGAGAAATGAAGCCACGATCGAAGCGCATGCCTTCAGTGATCTCAATTTCATCGTCGATGGTACGACCTTCCTTCACGGTAATAACACCCTCCTTCCCCACTTTCTCCATGGCTTGGGCAATAAGGTTTCCAACATGTGTATCACCGTTGGCTGATATTGTGGCGACCTGGGCTATCTCGGCAGTGGTGGTGATAGTTTTGGCGTTGGAAGAAAGGAACTCGACGACTTTGTCGACGGCAGCCTGGGACCCCCTTCGGAGGTCCATAGGGTTGCAACCGGCGGCGACGTTCTTGACACCCTCAGCGTAGATAGCGCGAGCAAGGACAGTTGCGGTCGTTGTTCCGTCACCGGCAATTTCGTTGGTTTTTTGGGCAACATCCTGAACAAGACTAAGGGTTGCAATGTTTAGTCAAACACCCGTTCCGAGTTCCTCCACGGACACTCACCGAGCTCCGAGATTTTCAAATTTGTCCTTGAGCGAAATGGACTTCGCAACAGTGACACCATCTAAAACGCGTCAATTTGGATGCAACGCGTCGAGTCGACAAAAGCGCACCTTTGGTGATTTTGGGTCCGCCGAACGACTGTTCAATGATGACATTGCGTCCTAACAAATTTGCGTTAGCTTGTGTCCTCAGAGCGATGTAGCTGAAGCCAGAAACCTTTTGGTCCGAGTGTTACACTGACAGCATTGGCCAATACATCTACACCCTTGAGTATAGCGGCTCTGCCCTCATTGGAGAACCGAATCTCCTTGTGGGCACCACGAGCCAAAACGGGTGCTGCGGCTTTCGCAGCTGCACGACGAGCAGCGCGAGTGGAAGGGGCCGACAAACGATGCATGTTTTTTGAGTTGAAAGAGGTGGTGGTAGTGGAAGAAAAAAAAAGAAGTACGGAAGGAGAGAGAACCTTCGGAGNACATTTTAAAATTCCCAGCCCGTTGGCCTTGAAACCAAGCAGAGACAAACAAAGCGTTCCTGAATTCTCGATCGTCCTCGTTCACGATATTTCTTCTTTCTTTTCTATCATCGTGACCCATGTTGACCGGGCCCCAGGCTGGAATGCGCCGGTCGTGCGAATCGTCTATTCTTGTAATTACTTCTCCATCCAACCAACGTGAAGATTCTGTGCAAAATTGGGCGTGCGCTCTCACAGCCAGTCCACTTGAGGTTCTTCACCACATCGCGAAGTTTTATGCTGGCATTATCTATGTCACGGTATCTTCTGAGACATATGGACGACATGGCGAACGTGCGCAGAGTGGAGAACCCATCTAGAGCCCTCGCCAAACCTTTAAATTGAGCCAACTAGACCTCCCAACTATGTACCAGGTTCAGGACCACTGATGTACTCCTTCCTTGTTTTCTTTGGCCTGGCTTTGTCGGCTACTTCTAGCCCTCTACTCGAACGAAACTTGGCCTATCGCTCCCCTTATCTTGACCTTCCTGAGGTAAAGTCGCGTCGTGGTCCTCATGTTGCCCTGTTGACGTTCCGCTTCGCAAAGCATGGCCATGATATCAAGGCAATCCACCATCGCTACGTAATGCACGCCAGGCGTCAGACTCAAGAGAGTGCTCCATTCAAAGATGAACATTACCCAACTTTCTACGGAAGTGACTTTAGCAACGTAAATACCACCACTATCCGATGCGTCATGTCTTGAGCACTTTTCTTACATAGAGTCCCTTCGTTTGGAATGGTGGAGTAAACTTCACACACTCAGGTACTGTCGCAAATGTGCATCGCGCAACGTCAAACTCAGAAAGTGCTCAATTTTTTCACAGTTGCTAGCGTACGTTCCCAATTGAACGGATGGAAGACCTCATCAATCAATGAGGTTGCACATAGGGTGATCCATTTGACACATCCGTCCTACTTTGGACACGAGCAGTGCCAGTTTCAGCATCCGGTGCTTTGCCTGATCAGAGCGTACCCGTCTGCATCTCGTTCAAAATATCAACCTCAAGCAGCTTGAGCCCAGTTATTGACTCCGGCGAAGCGTTTACGTCCTATGACGTAGACTTCACGCTCAAATTTGAGGCCACGCGTCTAAAGCCCGATACGAAGTACTTTTTCCAATTTGCAGATTGCACCAACGCGGAGTCTGTGAGTCCCCTCGGGACCACAAGGACGCTCGCGAGTCCCAATAGTCAGCAAATCACATCCATGACGTGACTCTTCGAAACCTTGATATTTTTACTAGCTCCTGCTAATCGAGTCAATGGTGGGAAGCCACTCACACTCGCCGTTTTCTCGTGTTCTCAATTCCAAACTGGTGTGTAAATTTCCTTGGCTCCCAAGCACGCAGGTTTAGTGGCTCGAAATAGGATACTTCAACGCTTATGGCTTCGCTGCTCACAATACTAGCGCTGACCTTTTTGTCCATTTGGGTGACTATGTAAGACTATCATCTCATAAACCTCACATCCACTCATGATCACTAGATCTATGAATCCCTCGGAAACGGGTAAGGCTCATGTGACGCGAGATGCTTGCCTCTCTTGATTTTCATGGACCAATCAGGGCTCGCATCGGCCGCGCGGTACTAGGAAGGGAACTTGCCACAATCCACGACTATCGTCAGCGACTCGCTCAATATAGAACTGACGTTAGTCTCTCCTTTGCCCATCAAAGCGCCCCTTGGATTACTACATGGCAAGCCGTACTCATTACTTACTCCCTCTGCTCCCATTCTAATGACCTGTCTCTAGGGTTAGCTACTCTACCTCTATGCCGTGCTCGTTCCATGCCACATTGACCCATATTCTCCCATTTCTCAGGATGATCACGAGGTAAGTGCTTTGCGCGACCCACCTATTTTGTAATATCGATGGGTCATAGGTCGCAGACAACTCATGGAAAGCTGGAACCACTGATTCAAACGATACAACGGCCGGTTGCTCCTTCTCGCCTTCAGGGGCTTGCTTTACCGACAGGAAACTCGCTGCTGTGCGTGCTTATCACGAGTGGATGCCCGTCAGACAAGTCGACACCCATGATCAACTTCGAATTTGGAGAAATTTCCAGATTGGAAAACTCATGGTGCGTGTTCACTGCAACTGAGATCTCGTCAACTCATGTTTTGTCGCGTATACTACAGGATCTTACTATCCTAGATACTCGTGGGTCGTGCCGATTTGCCCCGCATCTATTCCCAAAGCTTATAGTTCCATTTATTTATCTGAAGGAAATTATGACAGAGACGTTACAGACGTAAGCGATTATCTACATACTCCACGAAGTCACTGAAACACATTGGTGCATATAAAGGTCGGATACAATCGAGGTATCGTCGTCTTTCCCACTTGACATGAGTTGACACCTCAAGTACTACGACCGCCCATAGCGTGTAAGCGAGTGCCTTCCATTCGGTCAAGTATTGGAGCGATAAATAGCGCATAGTTGTCTCCAGTCTAGCCGACCAACCCGGCCGGTCTATCATGGGACCTGTCCAAGAAAGCTGTAAGGTCATTAACGCCCCCAAATGCACGCTCACTGAACACACTTTCAGGGTTTTCTCAGACCCTTTCAGAGTCCAAGCGGCGTGGTGCTGTTTGGCGTGTGGTAGGGTAAGTTGATCCGGAGTGAATCGAGACACAGCTTGAACATTTATGTCACTTGCCCAATGATCTCAGGCAACAAGTCGTATTTAGTCAGCTTCAGCAGCCCTCATGTAAGGAACCGTCGTTTCAATGCTTCGTCCATTATTTCTAACAATAAGATTCTTCTAGTTGATTGGGTACGTTCGTGTTCGTTTGTATCTTCTTACAACTCACAATCCAACTTCAGGATGCATGGGATGGGTACCGTGCAAATCGTGCAAGAATCCTCAACCACCTCTATGATAACAAGATTAGCAACACGATTATTCTCGCTGGTGATAGCCACGCCAATTGGGTTTCGGATTTAGCCCGTATGTACCTTTTGAGTGTTGGACAGTATACCCGATGCGCTAACAAGCCGTTGATAGACCCAAATGATACTACTACGTGAGCAATCCCTATCTCTCTTAATCTTTAACTGACTTCTCTGGATTAGGTACGATCCAGTCTCCGGCAACGGTGCCATTGGTGTGGAATTCGCAGGAACGGCAGTCACATCTGGTTCCTCCTTTGGCTCCGGAATAGCACCCGCAACAGCCGATACACGTTCTCGCTCCCTCGTTCAGGCGAACACCGACTTACAATGGAGCGAAGGATCTTTCAGAGGCTTTTTCACTCTAACCATTTCGCCTACCAGTCTCAACGCAACCTACTTTGGGATGCGCAATATCAGTTCGTCACCCTCAGTTAAATGCATCCACCTCGGGTCTTTATTATTTTCCTAGGTAATCCGAACTTGGATGGCTTCGAGATGGCCCAGTTTACCGTCTTGAATGGTAAGTTGGAGAAGTTGCTACGGTGTCTTTAGGAATTGACGTTGATGCATGCGAAGGCGAGAACAAGCTCCATCGCCCTGTTGCGGGAGGGTCTGTCAATGCTGGAGCTTTGAAGGTGAATGGTACGAGTTGAATGGGTCATGAAAAGTCTGTTGCATGGACGTACCATCAACAGTAAAAGTTGTAACAATGTAAATACTCGATTTCTGAGGATGATGTCATTGAAATGACGGCCCGCACGTGGCCATTTCTCAAACCACCATGCTTGCTGGACTCGGTGACTATGGCAGCGACAGCGACAGCGATAGTGAAACCCTCCAAAACCCTCCATCCCAGACGGAAAAGAAACTGAACCTTCCCCCTCCACAGTCAAAACCCAAACGACCGAAGAAGATAGCAATTGCCTTGCCAGCCCTTGCAAAAGATGACTTGGATGACGAGAAACCTCCACCAAAGAAACCTCGCTTGGAATCTGGAGCAGGTTCATCTTCGCTGATGTCGATGCTTCCAGCACCTAAAGTGAAGCACCCTGTTGTTCAACCAGAAAGGGTTCTTGGTGGAGGCAAGGGTCCAGGTCTCGTCTTCAAAACGGCACCTTCTTCAAACCCGATTCCTCCACAAGCTATTGTAGGTGATGATGAAGATGTGGCGGAATCGCTTGATACATCGCACGATACGACCACCGATACGAATCCCCCCTCAACTTCCTTGCCAATGATACCGACCAATCTCTCCAAGCGCAAGGCCAATATCTCAGTTGAGGACACTGTTCGACACAAAGCAGTCCGTACGGTCGCTGCGCCAAGTGTGGACTTCTTTGGACTGGGTGAGTTGCAATGCCGAATAACGAAGAGTGGGTCAATTGATAGACAATAGGCACCTCCACGACTTCCAAAAGCTCGGCAGCCGACTTACCGACCAAGCCTTCGACCACGTCCAAAATATCTGTTTCTTCCGCACCCAAGGTCGTTGAATTCAAGCCTCCTACTCCCACTCCAGAAGATCCCTATCCTGGATACTACTTGCTTCCCTCAGGTGCATGGGCCGCACACGACCCCGAATACTACAACACATTCCTCAAGAAGTGGAAGAAAGAATACGATGCTCACGTTCGTGCTCTTGAGAAGGGTACCGCCAAAGGATTTGAGGGCTCAGAGGACTCTGAAGAAGTGAATGCAATGAAAGAAATGGAGAAGGCTCGAATAGAGATCCAAGAAAGAGAGTCGCGCAAGGCTGTCACTAAGGATGCGGCAGGCGAACCGGCAAAGCCAAGGATGAACATAGACGTACGTCGCTACCCCCATCTTACCAGTATCATGTACTGACCCGAACGTAGCCCGCAAAGCAAAGCGGGCGAGCGAGATCACGACATCAACTGTCCTCCTTACTGACCGAAGCTTACACGAATCGCGAGGTACTAGAAGACAAGATCGCAGAGGGCAGAAGGAACCGCAAGGAAGCTGGCAACAAATACGGTACTTCTTGCGTTTCATCTCAGGGCCAAGTTCAATATGCTAAGCCCCATCTTATTCAGGATTCTGAAGGCCATGTTACGTCTTGTTCATACAAATTCGATTTCGCCAACCATGCCCACTATCTCATCTTCATCTTTACACCAAACTGTTGCTCCATGGGCCGTCCATTGGCCTGCTACAGTCAAATGACTGTTTACGAAGAGAGGATTTCGCGCTCGATATGTCAGAGACTTCAATTTCAAGGTTGAATTGGTGAAAGTGAGTGCCTCAAGGAGCATAAGAGCTGTGAGAGGTCCGTGAACGAGGCGTTCTGTGATAATTTATTTCGTCAGCCACGAAGCAGGTAGATATAGGAATGATATGACCTGGGTATCCTTCAACGTTCTGAGCGTAGTCTCTGTCTAAGTGGATGTGATGTCCGTTAAATGTCAGAGCGGAGAACCGGAATAATGTAGTTGGAGAGGGCGTGTAGGAGAAGGAGAAGTCAGTGGTTGAAGGGAGATCCTTGACTAGTGCTTCGTGAGTCGGGCATCCTCGGTCAAATGACATTTACGCACCTTCTCGTGCGCTGTTGCGTCTGTTACCTGCGGCGACGGGAAGATATACGTGCGATCGTTCCTCTACCACGCTACTCTCCGCCTCTCCATCCATGGTGATTTCAATTCTTTGATTTACAAACAGCATGGGTGTTCCTTTATCGAAGCCCTTCTTGTCGATAGACGCGATGGTGGACGTCGCAGTGGCTGGTCTGCCCACCAAGAGGGGCTTGTTGGCATTCCAACTCATCCTTCCGCCCGCCCACATTCGTCGGGTAAACGGCTCCGGAGGGCAAAAATCTGCGTCTGTACCATCCTTGCGCAATGATGCCTCTGGGTTGCGCGGATGGAAGAAGACAAGATGATGCCCATAACCTAGCGGTGTATCGTTCTCAGGACTCTGCCATGGACGTCTCACCCCATCGCGTGTGGGGACTGTAGTGTACAAGTCTGCAAGGTGCTCGCGACGCAGCGTATCATGCAAAGTGAGGTGTTTCGGTGTAGAAATCCATTCGTCGAGCGTTGGGAAGACCCTTTGTGTGTATGCAGTCGCAGAGGTTCGAAGGAACCGTGAACATGGCGCTGCCGGAAGATGCATTTCCCAAGAGCCGGATGTAACATTGAACTACTTATATCTCAAAACACGAGAACACAAGAGCTATTTAGTGTCCCAACGAAAGCCAATTGCAACAAACGAGTGAATATAGAGTATGTGTGTAGTAAATAGATCAGGCCTTTTGCTTGTGTCGCTTGGGAGGACCACCAAAATCACCGGCATATGTCCCATGAGGGCTTAGCAGCTTCCCTAAACCCTTGTGGACCTCGACCTGGTATTCTTTGAAGGGAAATGCTTCACCATCTACGGACAATGAACCCTTCGGTGCCAAGGTTTTGACGCGATATGCGTGTGCTTTGAAGTATTTGACCTACGGTGTGGTTGAGGGTGAATAGACTGAGTCCATGCGAGGGGAGGAGCTTACAGAAGGACTCCAGAAAGCTTCGCCACGAGGCGCACCGTCCATTTCCTTGAGGATGTCCACACGAGACGTCTGCGTTCCTATGTATCAATCGAGGCTCTATATATTGTCAAGTGAGAGTGGACGCACCATCGGCTGAACCATAATGTCAATGAAGCCATCATCTGGTAGCGACACCGGAAAAGCCATAAAGTCGCTATCACAAGATGAACACGGATGTTCGAAAAGAATGCATACGTGTACTTACCGGGAGACGTAAGGTCCTTTTCCTGCGTACACCCATAACAACGGCTCGTCTATTGTGGTCCATCCATCTTCGTCCTCAGGCAAGAATTTGAGAGGTGGCAGGGACGGATGATGGGGATGAGAGGGCGAGTCTGACGAATTAAAATGACCACGCTTTCTCGCTTGCAGAGACTCAGCCATGGCTTTCTTATCCTTTTCAGCTATTTTGACAGACAGTTGAACGGGACAAGGCTTGAGCTGCATCACTATTTACTGTGAGTAAACATCCGGATGGAGAGATCGTGAGACAACGAACCTCCCCGCAGCAGACCGTAAATGAATCGACTATCACCCATCCAGCGGAGGTGCTCCGTCCCAATGTCGAGGTCGGCCATGAGCCCGAGAGATTGTGACATGAATGATATTGACCTTTTGCCGTTCTGCACAAAGGAGAAAAGGTCGATCGTCATAGGGGAACCTGGGCAACTTCATTGATAAATTCCTGTGGAAATACCAGAGGACGCACCCTTTGCTGCGTTCAAGGCTGCTTGGGCGACGTCAAGGCCCGACTGCACACCACGTCAATTAAGTGGTGAGGCGAGGAAGCATAACTCACATCCAGACCGAGAAGATTGATAGATGTACCATTCCCTGAGCCTGTCGGTATTGGCGCTATTGGTATTGACAATGCTTTGAGAGGAGCATCGTGATGAGCGAGCCCATTGAGCACTAGTTTCCTTGAGTCAAGATGGGCCTTGCCAGAGTGGGAGATCATGGGCTTACCTTCGTGTACGAGGCCGTCTCCAGAGACAGTGACAACTGCATCGTAATCATCGATTGGGAGCGTCTTTGCTATCTCATAAGCATGACCTCCGTGAGTGGTGTCTGACCGGGCGGAGACGAGTTCAGCAGCATGACTCAGCGAAAGGCAACTTCAACGACTCACATACAACATCAAGTGAGCAACCAGCGTGCATTAGGATGGGCTCAACCTTCTGCATAAAGATAGCTCGAGCTTTTCCCTGCAAGTATTGTCGAACAGATGTTATTAATCAAAGCGTCACGGAGGGCAAGCTCGCGTACTTTGCCTCCGAAAGGGTTAACTAGCACTTTCAGCCTGCGGCCTCTTTTGACACCTTCGCTAAGGGATTAGCGACTGCGCCTTCCAGGAGGTACGCGTACTCACCACTATAGGCTTGCTCCAGTGCTTTCCCCAGACATTGTGAAGCCTCCTTGAAATGGGTTTCGTGTACAGTGCCTTGAACTTCGGCAACTGTGCTCTTAGAGCCCTGCGATTTCTTGACGTAGATGACCTTGGCAATGTTCGCGTTTTCGTGGGTAACAGTTGACAGAATGTCACGGAACGGGATGTCATGAGTGGATTTGTGGACTGTTTACATGAAATATGAGCGACCAAAAGGGTCCCGGAGGTCGACCGACATTTACCAGCAGATTTGATTGACAGTGAAGTACTACTCAGCGAGACCGACAGGTGCTGGGATTGGGTCATGGCTGGGAAGTGTGAACAACAAAGGCTCGCAAGGCTCACTGCGAACTGGAAGCCGAGAGCCCCTGGCGACCCTTACATAACCGTTTTTGGCTCTGGGCTTGCGCCGATCATATATTATGCTTGCGTTCTTGCTTCGAGACTGACGCAATTGCAAAGGAAGCGACGGAATGTCCTTGAAATTGAAATCCAGCATGAGGGAGACATCGCCGAAAAGTTGAACTCAGGCCGAATTTTGGCGCTGGCCATCTTGAAATGCTCCTTAAAACGGCAAATCGTGCTTTTCGACAGAAAAGTATCTGTTTCCCAACTACCCAACCACGGATAATAAAAATGGTACACGTTCTCGCAGCGACTGGGTTCGGGAAGGGAACAAACGAGCTATATGACAAGTAGGTCATCCACCAGACCTCCCACCTTCCTCGTATTCAACCCTCGGAACAGGGCACGGCCTTCTTATCAGCCGTATGTCTTGACTGCGCTACGCCAGGCTGTGAAAGGTCACCAACCTTTGAATATCGTAGAGTAAGTCGGGTATCTGGGATATTCGAATACACTGATTCACGGGCCCGTTTCCAGAATCGGGGCTGGGACGGGCATATTCACTCGAGCGATGCTGGCACACGAGGATTGGGCTTCATCGATCGGATTGATCAAGGCCATAGAGCCCAGTGAAGGCATGAGAGAACAGTTCACGAAGACTGTGGTTGATCCACGGGTGACGGTGGCAGAGGGTTCATTCGACACGACGCACGTTGACGACGGCTTTGCTGATCTCATAGTGATCGCACAGGTGCGCTTTGTCCATTCATTGTTCCAGAGCAAGAAAAGAGTAGATGATTTTCGGTAGGCTTTCCACTGGTGTCCCGATTTCGATCGCGCGGCAGCCGAGTTTGCTAGAATCCTGAAGCCTGACGGGGTACTCGCGATGGTGTGGAATTTGGAAGATCGGTCAGCCCACTATCCGTGCCCCAATCTATTTGAGCTTGATGGCGACTAAACTCACTGTTAATAGAGACGCGGCAAAGTGGGTCGCCCAATTGCGAGACCGCATTGAGCCACACGAGCAGGGTTCGCCACAGTTTCGACTCGGACTATGGCGACAGGTATTCGATACGCCATCGTACATGAAATTCTTCGAGCCACACCAGGAGAAGACCTGGGACTACACGATCCCTACCGATCACAGTGGGGTCGTCAACCGGGCCTACAGTAAAAGCTACATCGCCGTTCTGAGCGATGATGACAAGGCCAGTGTGAAGCGAGACATCGAGGCGATTGTTACAAAGGGGGAAGAGTTGAAGTGGATTGACCAAGAAGCAGGGACCTTTGAGTATCCGTACAAGGTCTTGCTGGTCACAGCCGCCTTGAAAGCCACTCCATAGGTCAATAGTGTGACAGTCCCTGTAACTCAACGCGTGACATGCGCGTTTCGTTGATCTCTGTTCTCCACGTGATCTGCTATTCGAACTCCGAAACGCCATTTCCTCATAAGCCGGACGCGATCGTGAGCAGACCCCTTCATCCTCCTCTCCCCCGTACCACCACCATCCACTCGAAACGCGCCTCATCTCCTAGAACAAGCAATGGCACCCAAAGTATGACTATTACTCTTCGTTCTCGCCCTCAAATCTGATCCAAAGTCCCCATCCTTAGCCCGCTTCGACCGCTGGCAAGGCCCCCGCTTCTACGGCTTCCAAGGCTCCTGCAAAGACTGAGACCTCCAAAGCCGCGAAGAAGACGGCCAGCAAGAGCAGTGCCCCCGCCGGCGCTGATGGCGAGAAGAAGAAGCGCAAGAAGTCTCGCAAGGAGACTTACAGTTCATACATTTACAAGGGTACGTGGTTCTTCCATCGTCAGTATTGTTTCTGTTTTTCACGGTTTCCCCCTCTAGTGCTTAAGCAAGTTCATCCCGACACTGGTATCTCCAACAAGGCCATGGCCATCCTCAACTCTTTTGTCAACGACATCTTCGAGCGTATCGCTACCGAGGCTTCCAGTGCGTCTTCTAGGTGCCGCTCTGATACCATGACTCATTTCAGTTGTTTTTCAGAGCTCGCTGCCTACTCCAAGAAGTCCACCATCTCCTCGCGTGAAATTCAGACGAGTGTCCGCCTCATCCTGCCTGGAGAACTCGCCAAACACGCTATCTCTGAAGGCACCAAGTCGGTGACCAGTACGTGCCACCTTCTCTCGTTCGCCCTTCCTGTTTCTGATGTTCGATTGCCTTCACAGAGTTCTCCGCTGGGTCGAAATAAGCCTCGCACTGCGTTCTGGATTATATTATTATTGTATTCCGTGTCTAGGGTATTCCATATGTTATCATTACCATGCATCCGTATTACTACACGGACGTACTGTCCGTATTTTCAACAACGGAGTTCAAGTTGTAACCTGCGCTGCATAACTATTGATTCCCACGCCTGAAACCGCGACTCGGATACGCGTTTCTGTGACCCTCCTCCTTGTTCCCGTCAATGGCCACATTCTCATCCCCTGCGCCTCGTCGTTCTAGTCGACTGAGGACGCTCGCGACTTCGCCACCACGTCGCCCATGGGTAGCCAGCAAGCCCAATTCCAGACGCGCCACTCCCGTCCCTGCCCCAGCATCCGAAAATGAGCTCGAGACCATGGAAATTGATGAGGTTGCGTCAACCGTGTCCGAACGAACATCTCAACACGCCCTATCGGGCAACGTTGTCTACGCGAAATCTGAGGAACTCTTGATCACCTTTTACGCTCACCTCCCTGTGGAAGTCAAACAAGTTCTAACCAATGTCGGTCTGTTGTTGAAGTTTCTTAGCCATGACCCAACGTGATATTTACACTCATTGAATAGATTTTGTTCATGACATATACGCTGGAGATATAGACACTCTCACCGGATTCGCCGTCGTTGCTTCTACCCAAACATGCTTTGTCTGGCAGCATGCACAAGTCAGTCATGATCCCTCTTAATTACCTTATCCACTTAAGACCACAAACTCCAGGCAGTGAAGGGCACGCCCACTTGCTACATATTTCCTTGTCCACTGGACGACAACCAATCCAGCCCTCCATTCCATGCTCTGGTCCCGTTTGGCGCAACACGAGAACCAGGGCTCATCCTCATCTCACCTCTAGGAGAAGTGCGTTTCTGGGACAGCATCGGGATAGGTCTTGCTGGGGGTGAAAACTATGCTTCATTCAATTTGGATATGATGGAGGATGAGAGCGTCACCACACTGACGAGGGCTGACGTGCGTGTTGTGTCCACTGCCTTCGCTATGCTCTACTAACCCCACACAGTCTCAGACATTCATCGTGTCCACAACGTTTGGTCGTTTCTTCAGCTTGGGCTTGACCTCTTTGAACGGAAAGCACAATCTAGCTTGGCATACTTTCGCTAAACCAGCACCGTCACTCTCGCTTTCTCGACTCATCCCATTCTTTGGGTCTTCTGGGTCCTCGCTCGAAACTACCGAGCCAGGCAACGTCAGTGCGGTTGCMCTAGGTGCAAGCTATCCATCTGGGACGCGMGATGTATGGGCGYTGATAGACACTCGCGTGCAAAAGTGGGAAATGAACCCTGGTGGTTGGGAGGAGATTAACATGGATACTGAAGTCGCCTCTATCATCATTTCAGCCATTCGCAGYGAACTTGGGGAYCTTGTAGAAGCAGATGACGCGAAGCTTGACCTTGAGTTGGTTGATTTGGCTGTGGATAAGTATGTCCAGTCGCACATACAATACGCCTCYWTCACTAAYCACTCCCCTTATTACCAATAGAACTGGAAGACTTGTCATYTTGACTTCTTACGCCAGYAAGGAGGATTTCAGTTCCATGGCCGTGGATCTTTATGGTGTTCGCCGAGCGTATTCGTTGGTCTTCATTTCTCAGTTAATCGACTCGCTTTCCGTGGATGCAGTTACGCTCGTTCCTTATCAAAGTGTAAGTTCCGTCATTGAAAGAGTATCGTGAGCTATCGGTCTTATCTCGCCACAGTCAGCAGCTTCCGGTGCAGCTATGCACGCGAGAATCCAGCTCGTCGCTGACGATTCACTTGTCGCAGTTCAGTTTGGCGACGTCGTGGCCATCTGYGCTAAAGGTAWGACTSATTGCCRTCTYTCGACTGCTCTCATTGAACSCYCTTCACAGAATCWGGYTACAAGGATCGACTTGAGTTTAAGACAAACTCAGATCGYACTCTTGGTGTTGGCGTAGTTGTTGACGAGGGCGCGATCATTGTATTGACAGCAACGACCATGGTYAAAGCCTCTCTCGACCARGATAARATYAAAGCGTTCAATCCTGAGTATGTCKTCRTCTTCTKCRTCCTRTAGTTGGYCTTATGYTGGTTTAGAACTGGACGCCCAGGGCTTGTGAAGTCAATCATGACCCAAGCAATCCTTTATGGMTCCCTCCCGACGGTATGTGCCCGTTTAAACCATAAGCATCTCATACYCACGAGAGCATAGAACCCGTTGCATTTCAGTTTCCCGCCAGAAGTCGAAGCTGAATCCCTCATGCAAGGTGCAGAGCAGCTCAGTCGTGCCATCCTTGAGTCGGGTGTGTATTGATCAGACTGKCTKCYGTACGCATCCATTCATCTGAACCACACCAGATCCAGACCTTGTCCGCCGCAGTCATGACTTAACTGTGCAGTTGCGGAGTAGAATGGACACACTTGCCTGGCTCGTTTCGTTTATCAATGACAATGCGATGCTACTCAAAGTAAGCCTGCCCTTANTTTGACATAGTCATTCATAACTGACACTTATCTAGATGTCTCCACGCAGTCGGCAAAACTTAGCCATGGATGCAGAAAAGCTACAGGCAAGCTACGATCTTTGGCTRTATTTCAACGAACTTTTATCGTAAGCGTTGCCTTTGACCCCTTGACTCGCTGCTGATATCCTGGGCTGCCTTAGAAAATCACCGTCTCGCTGCATACTCAACGAGGCGGTCGTGTTTTACATGAAAGAGATCCGTGAGGAGCACCACGAAGACCCCATGCGAGTCTTCTTCCGCTTACATGTCGCCGATATTGGCAAGGTCCTTCGCAAGGTTGAAGCTATCGTCAAGAAGCAACCCAACAACATGGCTGCCTTACTACCTGAAGCCAATCATRTCATWYTGGTAAATATCAATTCAAGAGATTTTGCTTGTCATTTGACTYATTTTCRTACAGACAGTGTTRAAGTCATCATTCAAGTTCAGAGAGGAAAACAAAGATCGCTATTGCCTTGAATGGCCCATGATCAACCCTTGGACCAGCAAAGCGTCTGTCATTGATGTTGCTTTAAGCCTGTTCGATGCAACAACCAGCGTTGTCGATATACCTGGTCCCGATGGTCAATATCAACAAAGTCATACTGAGCCAAGCACTCAACTACCTGAACTRGCGAGCATCTTGTTCGCCTGTATACGCGAAAGACTAGATTGGTTGGGCAGTAATGCTGCTAAYGGAGAGGCCAATGGCGAACGCGATAARGAAGAACTTGATCAACGGTTCACACTRTTGCGCCCCGARGTACTTGAGACACTTCGTGAGTTTAGTTYARTGCTGGGYRCYTAYTCGCCAACTYACCCRCCTAYGTCAAGGGCGACTTGGATACATTGGWCCTGCWTTAAGTCTCGCRGAGACGTATCACGACTTCAGCAGTYTAACAGCACTSTGTCATCGGGAAACTGTGTACCCTCCCCACGAAAATCCCCATATAACTCGAATCCAACGATACATCGAAAGATTCCGCGACGATTTTACTTCGGAGCTCTTTCGTTGGTACATTCAACAYGGTAATGATAAATTGGTCGTTCAATACCGAAGTGCACTGACTCCGCTGCTTCCTATCTTATAGGCGAACTTCGAGTTCTCTTTGCCCAGGAAGATGAATACGGAGCTTATCTTGATCAATTCTTGAAGACRTACAACTACCCCAGTATAGCTTGGGTGCATAATCTTGGCAAACATCGCTACGAGAGTGCAGCAGAAACGTTACTTCAAGAAGCCAAACGTTCGAATACCCTTGAAAGTAGAGAGGTGTGTCAGCCATTACTACTCTTCAAGCGATGTGTTTTAAATTTGTCGTGACAGTTCTTGTTGAGTGTTGGTAAATTGGCGGAGCTGGTTCACTTGCAAGAGAAAGAACCGACGTCGGACGGACRCATTCTGGACTGTGCGTCTGAYGCTTCAACACATTTGTGATCCTACTAATGGTATTTAAYAGCCTTCCACGACGAGCTCGATTTTGTTAGTGTCCATGAGGCGATAGTGGCGGACTTCAAGTCCACTTTACCTACCCGCGGCAAGCACTCTCTTGATTCACAGGTGGACCACATCTTGCAAAACAAGGCTCGAAGGCTCAGCGCATTCCCTGCATTGACWCTTGTRCGCTTTTTCTTCCTACTGAATCCAAGTTCATCTCTAATTGATGGGTTTCAGCTCACGAAGAAGTCCATTCGCGATTTATTGCAAGGAAAAGCCCTCTCGGTGGAAGATATTGCAGATGTCCTTTCGGTGCAAGACAATTCTACATCTGTGGACAATTTCGTCACGGCCCTWCAACTATTGGCCCAGTCGGAGGTGACYTGAATTTRCCRTCCAGTCTGTTGTGKCATACTCACMATTGCTTCCAGGATGTACCATCCACTCGGAAAACGTTCGCCTTGAGATGCGTRTGGCGTCGCATATACATTCGTGATGAGTAAGAGGTCTGATTGCGTCGGTGACTTTGACTRAATGCGTTTATGCAGCTGGGCGCAGATCCTTCAAACGGCTAACATTACGGACGCAGAAATAACAGAACGCCTACAACAGACCGCCGTGTTCGGGACGCTCTGCGGCAYCACCAACCATGGAATTGCGCTTAGCCCCGAAGCCGCATCGACTCTCCCTGCGACGGCCGATGTCAGTTCTCGGTGGTCAGGTATGTCTAACGACGAGATTGAAGCACTCGAACGCGACCTCCAAGCAGAGTGCGAGAAACTCGCGGGATTGGATCTAAATGATGTGTATTCGAGAGTGGTAGAGCTAGTCCAGCAGTGAGCAACGTGAACCATCTATGTAATTAGGTCCACAGAAGTATGTTAGCTACACGTCCTGTCATCAGGGGGGATGAACAGACCATTTAATCGGAGCGTTTGCTTTAAAAACGAGACATCAATCGGTCGTAGTGAACGCGTACACCCAAAACCATGCAATCAACGAGACGCTTCCGCCACTTGTTTGTGTAGTCGTCCGTGCGGGAGGCTTCTTGTGTTAACCATTGAGTGTAGAATTGAGAAAGGGCCTGTTCTTTCTGGAGGGCCGTTGACGATTCTGGCAGACTAGATAGCACAGCTTCCTTGCCCGCTTCGAAGCGGAGGTTACTCTGTTACGACTAGAGGTCAGCGGTTCAGGAAATGTGAAATCGGTGCAACGACGAACTTCTGTCCAGAAAGCTTGGTGGAAAGCATCTAACTGTTGCCTTTGCAGTTTGAATTGGAGTTCACAATCATCTTTTCGGGGGAGTGCGTTTGGGACGAATTCAGAGAGGGAATAAGGATGGTTTAGATTGCTATTGTCGGTGGACACGGAGAGGGAAGGTCCGTCGTCGTAGATGACCGGACGCAGGTGTGAAATGGGGTCAATCGGGCCCACAAGAAGACTTCGTTTGGCGACGTTGAATGAGGAAGGTAGACGAGGTAGACGACGAGCGGATGCCAATATGCAAGGCGACATTCGGATGAAGGAATTCAACAAGCGCTTGAAAGCTTCACTGTCAACCTTCGATTCATAGTAGTGCTACAAACTCTAACTCGCGACTTCCAAGGCTTGATGATTTCAAATTATGCACAGGGATACTGTCTAGATACTTTTGGCATCTAACAAAGTTTAAAAAAAGCCACGGAAACCCTTCTTCACATCCGTCCACTGAGGTAGTCCTATGTCTTCGGCAACGTCACCCCAGAAGCCTTGATCGGTCTTGGAGGAAGCTTGTTGGGGCTCGGAGGTGGTTGGCACAGCGTCGGGCTCCTTGTGTGCATCGAATGGTGTATCAACGCCGACGGAGTCAACAAGATCATGGGTAGGTCCTCCAGCAAGCTGAGTAACTTCGCCACCAACTACGACGAGCTTAGGTAGCGCGGGCTCGTTAATTTCCTCTACATCTGATTCAATAGACTCCGTGACTTGCTCCGAGTTCCACAGGTCGGGTACATATGGCTTTTGTGAACAGAACAGACGAATGAGATGTGATGTACACCAGGAAATAGCAAAAGTTACCCACTACTTGGATAAGAGGTTCCGGTTCTGGCTGGAAAGCGTCTGGGATGTTTACCTTGAAAAAAGACTCTGCGTCCGAGGGGGAAGTTGCATCGGAGGGGGTTGGCTTTCCGGGGGCTTCTCCCTCAGATGCAGAAGTAGCGACAGTGGTCGCGTTCCGGACGGGAGTTTGGATGGGAAGTTGGCTAGAAAAGCTGAGCCTTTCGTGTTCCTGTATTCTTGAAATCAACGAGGCCTTGTTGCCCTTGCTTTGGAAGAGTCAGTGCTGGTATCAAAATCGGGTCAAAATTAATGGAGCTCACGTAGATAACCCTCTATTCCTGGCCTCCTTTCTCAAGTCCACGACTGTCTCGTTCTGCCATGTCTTTGAAAGGAGCACGGAGGAAACAAAAGACCTCGTTTGGCCTCGACGGGCGACTGAGCGGACGGCGACGGAGAACATGGTGTGTTGCACGTGAGCAAGCCATGACGCATGACGCTCTAATCGATCGCACTTAGGCGCCCAATACGGCCTCGTGTTGTGTGCATGGATGGACTTTGCCACTTGAATTGAAACCATGACCTTGACCGATTAAAAATCTCTCTGTCTGTATATTCCAACCCTGTCACGTCCCAAAGAAAATGCTCCTTTCTCCTGCGTAAGTCTCCCCTCACTGACCCCTTCCCCCAGCCCGCCTCAATTCTCCCCCCCAGTTCAACAAGTGCAAGCTTGCCTTCACAATCTTTCTGGAACAAACTACGGCCAAAGACTAACAAGGAAGACACAACCCGTCAAGCACAGATGGCCCTGGCTCGCCAACGTCTCCTCACCCTCGCTTATGGGGAGATGGAGACTATCAGGATGGTCAGTTCATTAAACCACTGAGATAAACTTCATTTAGCCCTGATCGACATTTAGCTACCGAATTCTTTTGCAGTTGCGTATTTTCACCTCAAATATACCATGTCTTTTCCCCAACACTTCTCTTAGGAACTCGAAGCCGTGGCACGAGACTGGGCTCGACCTCCCCCAGATGCCGTCTTCAACCTGCGAATACCAGTCGAATACGCATCACTTCATGCTGCTGTGGGTGCCACTTCAATCGCTCTACCCAAAGAACCTCTACCTTGTACTCACATCAGCGTTAGCGTCTGATAGCAGGTCCATACATCTATGTAGGTGATCTAGCTCTCAGCATTCGTTATGTTCAGTCCTCACGTCCTCTCTACAGCTCAATAGTGAAGATTCGTACCAAATCGCTATTATGGGTGTTCAAGGCTCGAGAGTTGAGATTGTTAGTGATGCCCCTCCTCCTCCAGATGAACCACCGTATGTCAGTTGATCCTATTACTTTCCCCTTCGCTAATCTGCTCTTGTAGTCCACCACCGTAAGTGTCTTTCAAGAGCCTACATGGCAACCCTTTACTCACAACGTCCAGCCCTCCACCCGTTCTGGACATGGATGCAACGTTCAATCTTGAACTCACCCCTGGCCAATACATCGCCCTTGATGTCTCCGTCAATTCCGAGGATGATATGGCCCGAATGGAAGATGGAACAACCGTTGACGGAACATTCTGGGGAAAGTTAGACATCGTCCACGACGGTGATACTCACAAGTTGGAGTTTACCGGCACACGACACAACAATCAACCCGACACATCTCCCGATTTCCTCTTCGACTCCAAAGTGGTAGCAAAGCTGGCTGTGGCTTCGAAACCGCCTGCCGCCAAGTGCCAATTGAGTATCTTGACACCAGAGATGCAATATTGCGATGTCGTACTATCGTTCTCCCCTTTGTGGAAGATTGGCACCACCTGGCCTCCGGCAGAATCAGTGGGCGAGAACAAAATCAAATTTTTCCTTCGGGTTCACCCTGGCGGTGCGTTAGAACACTTTGAAAGTGAAGTGGTTACGACTGCACTGTATTATGAAGCTATGTGCGTTTGCTTTCCTTCCGATTCATCGCTTCTGTCTATCCTGACCACCCGCAATGTCTAGACCGGACCCAGCAATGATTGAACCTAATGACTTTATCGCCCCTCGCAATGGCTTTGCAATGTCATTCCGAGATTTTATTCCCCATCTAATCAATGTCCTCAGTCAACTGGGGATGTCCGTTCATGCTCGGACGAGTTTCATCAAGTTCGTCAATCATTTTGCGTATCTTGCGCTGTTGTATTCTAACCGTCTGCTGTAGCAATAATATGCCTGCCTTCGCGCAGCACAAAAACATAGCCTATCGATTCCTCCGTCCACGCCAGATCGCGGCCGCTGTGGACATCTCAGTCGCAAGCGAACTCTGTGTATTCACGCGACTATTCTTAATCTTCCGAGGTCTATCTGATGACGACCTGGGCATCTTCTCTGGCGCTGGCGAAAAGGAAGCCAATTCCATGAATTGGCGAGAAGTTGTAGGTTGGTCTGAGGACTCGAAGGACACTACATTGTTTAGAATCTTGGAGACATCTGTATTAGAAATTTCTGGCTAATTTCTCTCAATTTGTTCACATTTTCTCCTCACCCTTCTACGTACACATTCGTCCTGTTTTTGCTTCTGGTCCTAGGTTCCCTTTACGATATGCTACACGCTTACTATTGTACTCAGCGACGCATTGTTCTTGTCACCAATCCTCTTCCATTATTGAGTTATTTACACTGTATTCTACGCTGTTCTATTGCTGTTCTACTTGTTCTTATCACTCGTTTGGCAATTTATCAATATGTGACGCTTTCGATGCGCCTCACGTGACTGTGACCTCGTAACACGACGCGTTGTTTCCGACGTCACTGACTCACATCCTAAACGCGACGATCGATCACAACTCTCACTTGCTCAGCTTTTCGCCATACCATTCGAAGACTATGCCTAAAATCTCACAATAGTGAGCTTATATTAAAATAATGTCCATGATGACGGCTAATATTGGTGTGTATAGCGAGCTAGATCGTGAGGCGAATATTGCCAGAAATCGCGCTCTCCTAGAGCAACTTGAACTCTCCCAAGCCGTTGCTTCGCTTCCTTCGAAGGCTGCCAAGGTCGTGAACAAGGCGAAACCCGTTCAACCGGCACAGAAGAAGAGGAAACTCGAAGCCGAAGCTGAAGCCCCCCGACGTCAATCTGCTCGACTACGCAGAGGGGCCATTGACCCTAAAGAAACCCCCGAGCAGAAGCGAAAGCGCGAGGCTGAAGAGGAAGAACGACGTGCTATTGAGGCAGAAGAGAGATTGGAAGCGGAAGAGCGCGCCCGGGCTGCTAAACGACCGCGGCATCAAGAACTGGACCTCCATGCATTGGTTGGGGATCAAGGGGCTGAGGAGTTGTCGACGCTGTCTACTTCCTTGAAGATGGTTTTGAAAGAGGACCATCCACGTAGAGCCGGTGACATTGACGCGTTCGAATTCGAGGACCATAAAGAAGAGGAACAAGCCGTGAAGGAACTCAGGAGCAAATTGCAGTCACTCAAGGTTGTTGCTCGAGCAAAGGTCACCGAAGATCGTGTGTACAGTGCCGCTTATCATCCAGGTAGGTGAAGCCTCTCCACAACTATATTCGAGTGTCTTATGCCTGGTACTTGCAGAACCGTCGAAAGACTTGATATTTTTCGGAGGTGAGTCACCTTGATGATCGCTTTACTTTATCCTTTCCATTAAACATGGTCTCTAGACAAACATGGCCAATTGGGTATTTGGGACGCTCGTGCTCCCTCTGACGAAGTCGTTGATGAAGACGACGCGAACGTAGCTTCAGACAACCGGGAAGGAGGCAAATATTGGCGGTTGCAGCTTCATTGGCCTGCTACATCGAAGTCTTCTATCTCCTGTCTCAAATTCAACCCTACCAACTCGCATAGTGTAAGCGTCCTTGTTTCTGGTTGTCGAATCGACTCCTGACGAATATCAGGTATATAGTGCTTCATATGACTGCACAATACGGCACCTATCGTTCGAAACAGAAGTATCTACGGAAGTATTCTCCACAGAAGACGGATTGATATCCAGCTTCGACCTCACACCTTCCGGCTCTGAAATGTGGATCTCAGATTCACTCGGAGGTGTAACACATGTTGACCTGCGGCTAGATAAATCGAAGGCACAGTGGTATGGCCTTTCGGACCAGAAGATTGGTTGCCTGAGTTTGAACCCCACTCAGCCTCACTTCATGGTCACGGCTTCAAACAGTCGCGAATTGAGGTTAGTGATATCCCCTCAGCGTTTGTCGAAGCCTTCATTCAGACCGCATTCCAGAATATGGGACATTCGTAAACTCAGCGACATAGTGGGCGAAGTACAAGACACCAAGCCGCCGACCTCAACAAGTGGTTCCAGCGCGGGCGACTCATCACAATTTGATGCGCAAACTGTCTTAGAGTATGCTTCCTCAAAGAAGGGGACTGGCTGTCTCAGAGGAGAGTGGCGGCATGATAAGTCTGTGAGTTCCGCATATTGGGACCCCAGGGGCCGTGGGATCGTCAGCACCAGTTATGATGATACTCTTCGGTGTTGGTTTTTCCGCCTTTTTGTTCAAGCATGCACCGAACTGACCTGCTTTCCCAGTGTGGGACATAAAGCCGTCCAGTTTTGATACGGCCGACGTATTCCCTTCTTCTCGTCCATTCAGCCGGATTCGCCACAACTGCCAAACAGTGCGTCTTGTTTTTTTGGGTGTGCAAATGTGCGTCGAATTGATCAATGATTGATGGCCCATTTGTCGCCATAGGGGAGGTGGCTAACGATCCTCCGTGCTCAATGGTCTCCAAATCCGGACGTTTATCCTCATTTCACGGTTTGTTCTTTTGATCTGACAGGGTCCAAAATTTGCATTGCTCATCATTTGCGCAGATTGGCAATATGGACCATTCACTGGACATCTTCACATGCAAGGTACGGGGATTGAGATTTATACGATGTTTTATCCTCACCAGTTATTCGAAGGGTGATCTCATAACGAGGCTGTCTGACCCTACGAAGTGAGTCGGGTCGTAACTCGAGCCCTCGCAACCCGCTTACATGTCAACAGGATCACCGCTGTTCAAGCTGTAACTTGTTCGCATCCCAAAGTTCTCGAAAGAGCTGCAAGTGGCAATGGTAGTGGGCGCTGTGTACTGTGGGCCCCCAAAGCCACGAATGACTAATTTGTAAGAGGATCTTAGAAGGTATTACTGGGGAGTGTGTCCTCGGCCATGGATGCTGTCAATCTGGCTTTATGAAAGTCAGTGCGAGGAGCATATGCACACGGCGATAAATTGGATTTGGTCGCCTAGAAGAGAGTAGAGTGAACATATTAGCTGTGAGGATTGTAGATAGCAATGATATTCGGAGACAGAAGTTATGGTCGGCAAAACATCTTTTCTTGATATGACTTCGGGGATTGCCGAAAAGGGGGGCCTTGTTGCCCTCGCATGATCAGCATTTTGTATTAGCTCTCAGCCAAAACAACCATGGCCCCGTCGCCGTCGTCGTCGTCGACGACATCGGTCCAAGTCGGTACGTGTGTTCCCAGAAAACAACGCGGATAAAGTCATTTTCCCTCATCGTGCATCCTCTAGCCCTTCGCATTCGCCCTACGACCTCCCAGGACCTCGTTTCCATCCCCGCCAGATTTCAGAAAACCGTCATACATGCCATTTCGAGCACAACAGTCGCCGTTGATGCCACAAACCCTCCTCAGACAGGCGGAAACACCCCAACCACACCTTCGTCTGCTTCCTCAGCCAAGAAGCCAACGTTCTCCTTCGACCAGGTTCACCCGCCGAGCACGACTCAACATGGTCTTTTTACTTCAACCGCCGAGCCCCTTGTAGCTCGTTTCCTCGAGGGCTTCAACTGCACTATCCTTGCTTACGGCCAAACAAGTAGCGGGAAGACGTTCACTATGACCGGTATCGACCTTGATGCCGACCCTTCTGATCCTAACAACGGCATGGGCATAATACCTAGGGCGGTTTCTACCATCTTCTCGAAGGCGAGACAGCTCAAAGAAGAACGAGGTTCCTCATGGAATTTCAGTCTCAAGGGATCGTTCATAGAGATTTACAACGAGGACCTGATTGACCTTCTAAGTATGGACGACGCTGTAGGCGGGAGGAGGGAAGTACAGATACGCGAAGACAAGGATGGACACATTATCTGGGGAGGCTTGCGTGAAGTGAACGTCAAAAACGCGAGTGAGGTCATGTCGTACGTTCCTTTTCGATGACTTCTGTTACCCCACACCAACCTTCTTTTCCCGGTCCAGGCTCATTCGGAAAGGCACTTCTATACGGCGTACGAATGAGACTGATATGAACGCTCAATCATCTCGCTCCCATGCCATCTTCTCACTTACACTTACCCAGAAGAAGTTTGTTGGCTCTGGACAGCCTCCTCGTTCCAGTTCACCCCTTCCACCAGGACGTTCTCCTTCCAGACTCGCACGCCCTGGATCCATGTATGCATCTCCGTCCGCGTCAGGAAACCGAGCCTCATCTCCAACCCCCCCGGTCGACCCGCCACCCCCCGAGTTTTCGCGTCCCGCCCATGGGTCGCGGGGGGGCCTTCGGTCCTTCCAGCTCCGCCTTACGGACACATCAGTGAGCGTCCAAAACCAACCACCGATGATGATAGTGGAGAATGGGTGACCATCACCTCAAAGTTCCATTTCGTTGATCTGGCTGGTTCCGAGCGGGTGCGTGCACGTTCACATGATGTTTAGATAGCTCTAATGGCTCGTTTAGCTGAAACGCACCGCTGCGGCCGGTGAACGGATTAAAGAGGGCATTTCGATCAACAGTGGACTTCTTGCCCTCGGCAACGTTATCTCTGCTCTGGGCGATCCCGCCAGAGCGAAGAGCCACACTGCTACTCATGTCCCTTATCGTGACTCCAAACTTACGCGCCTTCTTCAAGATTCGTTGGGTGGAAATGCACATACCCTCATGATCGCTTGCATCAGCCCTGCGGAGTGGAATGCCGCTGAAACTGTGAACACGCTCAAGTACGCCAATCGAGCTCGCAATATCAAGAATCGGGCCGTAGTCAACGAGAAAGAAGACGGTTGGGACGATGTGGAATGGCTCCAAGGCACCGTCTTGCGCCTCAGGAAGGAACTGAAATCCATTAAATCAGGGAGTATCCCAGAGAACGGAGTTGCTGAACCCCAGGTTATCGAGGGCGCGGGCAAGAAGGTCCTCGCGCAAATGAGCGAGCTCCAGAGCAATTACGAGGATTTGCGAGAGAAGTTTGTTGAGCGCACCGAGGAACTCACTAGACTTCGTCGGGAATTAGGCGAGAGACACAGGACCTCAAGTTCGGGGGCTGTTGGCGGAACGGCGAAATATGAGGAGATTGTTGGCCCTGTTATCGAGGAGTATGAGAAGACCATCGCTGCGATGGAGGCAGAGCTCAGCCTCAATCGCGCAGCGTTGCGGCATACGAATGAGATGGTGGAAGAGAAGGAAGATGAATTCACGGCACTTTCAGAACGCCACGCTGCGACTGAACTCTATGTGGAAGAACTCAGGTCTCGTGTTGCCAAGCTCACTGAGAGGGAAGCTTCCACTGAAGTATGTCTTCATCTGACTTGGCTTGTTTCGGGATGTTGAACTTTTATACAGGCCTATGTCCGCGATCTCGAGGAGAAAGTCAAGCTGTACGACGAGACGTCCCTTACCTCCAGCGAATCCATGACGGATCTAAAGCGCGAAATCACCCGCTTCAAGGATTCGGAGACTCATTCTACACAGTATATCGCAGACCTTGAAGCCCGCCTAGCACGCTCCGATGAGTCTGTCCTTGACCTTCAACAGACGATTGCGAAGCTTGAGAGAGACTCTGACCGACGCCGTGAAGAAGTCGAAGTTCTTCAATCTCGCCTTACTGCTTTGCAGCGCGATGGTGATAGTTGGCGGGTCGATCTAGAAGAACGCGAAAAGCGAGTCAAGGATCTGGAAGAGCGTATGGAGGAATGGGAGCGACGCAAGCAGGAGGCTGGAGAGGCGCGTGTACGATTGGGTGCGGTAGTTGGAGAAGTTGCTCAGGCACGGCGCAGCTTGGAGCTCGACCTTGTGGGCATGACGAGCAGTACCGCCTCGTCCGTTGGCTCGACGCCTGCTCCAACCAACGGCCGCACGTCCCCCGTACCCGAAGAACCCACGACCCCTACTCGGTCCGACCATTCTCTTGAGAGTCAATTGTCTTCGCTTCAACAGACTCACACCGCCACTCTTGCTGATCTGGCCTCTGTCACCGCGAAGTATAGGGACGCCCTCTCTGAGATCTCCGACCTAGCCGCACAAATCCAAGAAGCAAAACTTAGCAATTCAGCGGTCACGGATTCCCCTCGTCAGGAAAACATATTGGAACTTTCTCCGCGACGTCGTAAGATGACAGCTAGCCGAAGCCGCGAAGCCAACGATATCCAGACCCAACTCAATGGCAATGGAAAACGGCATTTTTTCAGGCAAGCGGCCTCAACCGAGTCCCTGCACTCGAGGTCGCTTTCGCAGTCGCTATCGCTATCGCAGGAATTATCATCGGCGCGCTCGCGTCAGGCTTCTTTTTCCAGTCACGGAACGTCTAGTTCTCATTCTCCCTCCAACTCCCATTCTGCCAATGGACCGTTCTCCAGCCCGCGCCCCAACCTATCTATCTCCCTTCCGAACACGAATGAACGCTCTGTGACTAGTCTGGAAACAGAGATCATGCGGTTGCAAGAAGTGCTGAAGGAACGTGAAGCTGAAATTGCCCTTTTGGAAACTTCTTTGAAGGAGAAAGACAGGGAACCCATCACGTCTTCACCGTCCGGATCTGATGATGTCGATACCCCTTCCACGCCTCCTAACGGCACCGGCCCTAACGGTGTCCACAACCTTGCTTCATACCTCACTCCCAAGACCATCGGTCAGTTTGAGCATATACGCCGCAGTATGCAACTTAACAGTCGTGATCACCTTCTTGACACCGGGTCGGAAGACGCAAGTAACGTGTCTGAATCTGACGAGTCTCTGGATCGATTGAACGAGCTCATGCTGTAAGTGGATCAGTCTCTTGTCTGCCTTCGGTCTATCTGACATCCAGTAGCTCCATGGCACAGAAAGAGTCTTACCACCGAGAGGTCGTGGACGAGTTGAACGACGAGCTCAGCCAAGTTAAGAGGCAACTCGATGATCTAACGACCCTGTCCCGCGATCAGGTGAGTTCTCCGCTTCTTTTACTACGCCATTGCTAATATTTTGCAGGCCCTCAACATGTCCACTGAGCTCCAAGCCCTTCAGGAGAAGCATTCGCATGATTTGGAATTGCTTCAACGAGTTCAAGAACAAGAGGCCGACCTTGTCAGTCGCCTGGAGGCTGCGGAAACTTCCCATCTCAAAGCCATAGACGAAATGCGAGAACAACATGAGACCGCTTTGGCTACCAAAGGTGTTGAAGTTGACAAACTCATCACCGCCATGAAAGAAGAACACGCGTCTGCTCTTTCCACGCTCCGCGATGAATTGTCACAGGCGTCCGCTGAGATTGACAAGTATCGACAGCAGCAGGAGAGCACTCTTTCGAAGCTCAAACACGAGCACGAAGAGCTATTATTGCGACAAGCAAAGGAGACCGAGGACACTATTGCGGAGCTCAACAAAGCACACGACGCTGCACTGGCCAAACTTTCTAGAGACCACGCAGAAGCCACTAAACAGAGGGACGCCGAGTCGACCGTCACCCTCCAGACTACCGAGGAAGAGTACTACAACGCGCTCACCAAGCTACGTAACGATCATGCTGCGGCCCTAGAGAAACAAGCCCTTGAGGCAGCTGCCAATCTTGAACGGCTCCGAGAAGAGCACGCTGGCAACCTACGAATTGCCGAGATCGCAACTCAAGGTTCCATCGCCGCGTCGGAATCTTCGAGGACCGTTGCCTTGCAAGAACTACAAGAAGAACATGCTGCTGCCGTTTCTCGCAAAGAGACTCTACATGCCGAGGCTATCGAGCAGCTAAAGGCTGAGCATATCCGTTCCTTGGAGCACAAAGAAGGCGATCATACATTGGTCTTGGATCGTCTGCGTGCTGAGCATGAAGGTGCTTTGACGCGTCTGAAAGAAGAATCACGAGTCGAAATCCAGAAGCTGACGGACGAGCGAATCGAGAGCCAGGAACAACTTGACGCTGTATCTTCCACCTTGGCGAAAGTTCGTTCGGACTTGGAGAACAGAATACAATCTCTACAAGAACAGCACACACTCGTTTTGAGAGAGGTCGAAGCTGGGCATGAACAAGAATTCGCCTCGTTGAAGCACTCACACTCCTTAGAACTTGAAGCTGCTGAATTTGCGAACCAGCAAACTTTGGACACCCTCCTGAAGAGTTTTTCGGAAGAAAAGGCGACGCTCGCTGCCGAGCATGAACGAGTCGTTCAGGAACTCAATGCTCGTCTAGATGCTCTGCAAGAGGAACAACGCAGTACTCTCAATACATCTCAAAACCTCCAATCAGTTCAAGAAGACCGCGATCGTCTGCAAGAAACCCTTGATCGTCTCGAGCGACAGCATTCCGAAGAGCTGGATACACTTCGCAAAGATGCAGCCCTTCTCGTCCAGGAACTGGAGCGTCAAAAGGCTGCAGCCCATGAAGTCAGCCTCTTACACGACCGTTCGCGCGCTGAGCATGAGAAGACTCTTGCGGACCACGCTGCCAATACCCTCGAAGTGCAAAACGAGCTCGCTGCCGTACGTGACCAACGTGACCAGCTCAATGCCGAGGTCGACGCTCTCCGTAGTGAGCTCGATAAGACCCATTCTGAGCAATCGAAACTCGTTCAAGAGGCCTCGAAGCGACAATCCCTCGTCGACGAACTAGAGAAGCATCGCTCAGAACTAGCGGAAAGCCAGGAATCCGTTCAGCGTCTTCGTGACGAGAAAGATAACCTGCTTGCTGAGAAGCTGCGTCAAGATAGCGTGATACGAGAGCTTCAAGCCCAAGTTGCCCGAAGCGCATCTCCTCCCAACGGTCGTCCCCTCACCGGTTATAACAGGGGCACTGGTTTGCCATCGATGAAGTTGCCACCTCCCACTCCTCCACCGTCTGTCCCTCCCCCACCCGCCCCGCGATCCATGCACACCAACGGTGATCACAACGCGAGCACTTCTTCTCAATCGTCATCCGTCACCATGTCTGTCTCCTCGAAGGACTCTCAGCTSGACTCTCCTACTACTTCRATAGGTCCCGGTTCAATGAATGGCTTCGCGACATCACCCCCTCCCGACGCCAAAGTCACTCAACGGATAGAGCAACAGACCAAACTCTTGGAAGAGCAAGAAGCAATGATCAAGACGCTGAACAAACAGTTAACGCATTGCGAGAGTGATCTCCAAACACATATGGACCTTGTGAGCACCCTGGAGACCTCGCTCGGGGACTCGGAGAAGAATCGTAAGTCAAACCCACAGTTAGATTTGTAGCTCTTTACTCACCTGAATGAAAGTCCGAAAAGCCCGTATGCACGCAACCGAGCTAGCTCGAGAGCGGGACGTCCTCAACTCGAAGATTGAAGCCCTACGTGTTGAACTTGCTGAGGCGAAGCGAGAAGTTGCTAGCGTTCGCAAGTCAATAGCGGAGGAGAAGCAATCCCTGGAACATCGTTTAGGAGAGGAGCGACGAGCCAAGGAACGTGCGCGTGCTCAACTCGACTCGCGAATCGACGAGCTGCAAGGGAAGAGGTCGAAATTCACTTGCAGATAGCCGACCTTGTGTGTCTTTCTATTCTGTACTGCTGACACGACCGGACGTTTTAGAGCCCAGGAGGATTCATCTTCTCATTATGCATTATGCTTCTGTTCACTAGTCCTTTGCTGGCCGCATATCACGGGCTCGCCAGCCCCGAACCACCGACACACTCGCTTTGCTATGTAACTCATTACTCCTGCACCCAGTTGCAGATGGATTGCGCGGATCAATACCTGTTTGGTATACCCTTCCCCCCATTGTCCCTTGTTGATGGTCATTACACGATCTCTATACCTTTATTATGTTAACAGTATTCTTCGATTTTTTGGCTATACATGTTGCATCAATCACCATCTCTCCCGAAGAGATTCCACTAAGTCTGAACAAATTAGCGAAGCTCTGGACCTGCGCATGAAGCTACGACCTATCCGATTAAGCGATGTTACTCAGCCTACTTTCACTCAGTCTTAGACCATGCCCAACGCTCCCCGCACGCTGCCAATATTCTCTCTGGAAGGCAAGGTCTGCCTCGTCACAGGAGCCGCTCGAGGCTTGGGCCTTGAATTTTGTGTAGCGTTCCTCAGGTCGTGCGTCTCCTACTTTGGTGCTACCACGTATCAGAATCCAAAGATATCTTGATTCAGAGGCTGCACTTCCCTTGTAATTCTCGACCTGAAGGAAGACGAGATCAAGCAAGCTGCTCAGGAGTTGATCATTCAAATAAACCAAGAAACCGCCGGTGCGTAATACTCGATCGATCCTTGTGCAGCTCAATACCAATCGTGATTCACGATCNAAGCCGACGGAGACCCTGAAAGAAAGATCGACATACTCGCGTTGAAATGTGACGTCTCCAATGAAGCTGAGGTTCAGCAAGTATTCAAACAAGTGCGAGAAAAGTTCGGCCGTGTGGACGCTGTGGTCGCATCTGCAGGGATTGTGGAAAACTACGAAGCTTTAGAGTGCGTTATTTTTTCACCCGATAAGCATCGCTCTCGCTGACGGCGTACTAGCTACCCAGCTGATCGAATCAAACGGCTATATGATATCAATGTTCACGGGGCGTTCTACACCGCGCGCGAGGCAGCCAGAATAATGATCCCTCAAGGTTCTGGATCGATTGTTCTCGTTGCCAGCATGAGCGCAGATGTTTGTTCTGAGTTCCATATCATGATAATCCTAAGTTTTGACCGTCCTCTTTGCAGATTGTGAACATTCCACAGCCCCAAATGGCGTATAATGGGTCGAAAGCTGGTGAGTCCATGGTCGAATGCCCTCTATGTTCTCCCTCATCACCTGGGTTAGCTGTGAAGCATATGGCCGCGAGTTTAGCGGTGGAATGGGCTAAGACAGGAGTCCGAGTCAACTCCTTGAGGTATGTTCGCATTTTGATCAAGCTACTTCCTCCTGATGGCCCCGTTCTTTCAGTCCGGGATACATGCTCACCAAACTCACTCGCACGATCCTCGCCAACGACCAAGCCCTCAAGGATACTTGGGAGAAACTCACTCCTATGGGAAGGGTATGTCCCCATCTTGAATTCCGCTCGTTATCCACCTGATATCCGTTCAAAGCTGGGTGATCCGGACGACTTGGCGGTAAGCTTCTTGTTGTTAGCTCTCAAGGCATCTTTGTTTGCTAACAAACATGTTTCAGGGAGCCATTGTGTATCTTTGCAGCGATGCGAGCAAGTTCATGACAGGTTCCGAGCTTCGGGTGGATGGAGGGTACACCGCCGTTTGAAGTAGAGCACATGAATAGGGGCTATTAGGAGGAATTACCTACATTGAACGTTGCTCGATCGCTTGCGGTGGAGTCGTTCTCAACCTTAACTTTAGCTCCCATGTCTCTACCCCAGCCACCGTCAGCCCCATCGACGGCCCAGAGACTCCCAATGACATTCGAATTTACCAAGAGGAAACGATGGGCAGACTTGCTGGTCAACGAGTTAGCAGACGCGATGATCTTCGTTCTGTCGACGAATTGCAAGGTCCTCTACTCTGGTGCCGCTGTGACCGAAATTCTCGGTTGGAGGGACGTCGACTTGGTGGACAACGATTTCATTGACTTGGTCAATTGCAAGTATATATCCCCCTCGAACGCACCACACATTATATCTAAAACATTCACTTCATTCTCTCCGCAGACCAAGACAGACATACCTTCCAAAGCGGCTTCAATGAGTCTGTGAGCACAGGGCAAGACCTTCTGTCTTACGTGCATTTGAGATGCAAAGATGTCATCATGGGCAATATTGCGCCTCCACCTCGCGAAATACTCTTCGAAATTGCTGGCTCTCCTCATTTCGTGGAAGACGAATTACCCTGCAAATGTTTCTTTGCTATCGCGAAACCGTATCCGAGTCGGAATACTACAATGTTCGTCTTATCTTTGCTCGGGTTGTCATCCTCGGTCTAAGGAGAACGAACCGAAAAGGCAAACCTCGTTCATGGAGGCGAAGATGGAGAACGAGCGTTTGCAGCAGAGGCTAGCTCATTTGAAGGCTTCGATCAATACCGAGCCGTCGCGGCATGGAAACTCTACAACCTTCGACATGCCTCTGGTCTCAACACGAGCATTAGTTCCACCTAATCATACCGGCAATCTCGTGGCCTCGTCGTACGACGCTTCTTACTACAGCACTGGTCCCTCCAGGTGCGTATGTTTCTCTGTCCAATGACACTCATGATGGTGTTCAACGAGTAATATGTGTATGTTAGCGGCGTCTTCCCGTCGACAGCCTCTGCACCCAACGACACCGACAGTGAGGATATCTTCCGCAAGAAACGGGTAAGTCTGCACACACGTTTACTCTCACACTGCCCGACTATTATTGACTTCGCCACACAACGTTATAAGCTCAAGAAATCCACGGGTGCCGATCAATACGTCTGCATCACCTGTGGGCGAACCAATTCGCCAGAATGGAGAAAGGTACGTCCAAATCGCCTTCGTTTCCTTGCAACGGCGATTTTGTGCTAACGAGTTTGTTAAACGCAGGGACCGCTTGGTCCTAAGACACTGTGTAACGCTTGTGGTCTCCGTTGGGCTAAGCAAGTACGTAGGTTTGACGATGCACCAGAAGGTGCTGGTGCTGGTGATGCGCCTGCGTGATGCATGATGTTGGGTATCATTTGACTTCTTGTTGGATTACGATTAGAAGTAAAGTAGATGTTTTGCTGTTTGTTGTGCTATGTTGCTGTGTTCCATAATGATATTACTCGATTACTCCCCTGTTTCCTTACGACCAACTACTACCACCGCGATAGTAGACTGCTAGTCCTATCGCATTCCTCCTGCTTCGAATCACATCCAAAGACCATAGAAACAAAATGTCGCCAGCTGTATTCGATATAGCGCAGGCTCCCATTACGGCGCATACGTTCAATGCTAATCGCGACCGTATGTCATGTTGCTATTGTTTTGCTTGACGCAAGATCAGGATCGCTGATGCCCATTCCCATTCTACAGAGCTTGCTGTTAGTTTAAACTCGAACGACGCACAGATCTTCTCGCTCAGTGGGAAGGAATGGGTCGCTACGGAGACATTGTCAGAGGTTCGTACACGCATCGATGGACTGCGGAGGAAACGCATTCATCCCATTCATCCACACACTCAATCGTTCACTTCGTTATATCATATAGCACGACAAACTCATCACATCCATCGACTGGGCTCCATACTCGAACCGCATCGTCACGGCATCCCAAGATCGCAATGCCTACGTGTGGCAGCAAGCTCCCGATCCACTCACCGGCGCCGTCGTCTGGAAACCCACACTCGTTGTGCTGCGACTCAACCGAGCTGCGACGCACGTCCGATGGAGTCCAAAGGAAGATAAGTTTGCTGTTGCTAGCGGTGCGCGGTACGTTCTATCATCCCTATTATATACCCATCCACTTACCCATCGTTCCATTCCATTCTCATCACCCTCATACTCGGACGTTCTGACGTTCTGACGTTCTTACCGCTTAAAATGATGGTGTTCGCGTGCATGTGTATGTGTATGCGAGTAACAGGACTGTTGCCATCTGCTCCTTCGACACCGAGAACAATTGGTGGGTCGCGAAACACCTGAAGAAACCCATCCGGTCGACCGTGCTTTCCGTCGACTGGCATCCGAACAATGTTCTCCTGGCAGCTGGGAGCGCCGATATGAAGGCTCGCGTGTTTTCTGCATACATCAAGGAGGTTGACGAGAGGTATGCAATGGCTTTTCTCTATTCTCTTCAAACGTTCTTTGTTTCTATCCGTTATTGTTGTTGCTTTTCTGACCCCGAGTTCCCTCTCATCTGCACGCGTTGAATCTTCGACACTTTGAATCCTTGAATTTTTCCCCATGCAACTTACACGGATTTGGTAGGCCCGCTCCGACAGTTTGGGGAAGCAAGTTACCCTTCAATACCATTTGTGGGGAATATTCGAGCCCGACTGGTGGCTGGGTTCATGGTGTCGCGTTTTCCCCTTCCGGGGATCTACTCGCTTTTGCCAGTCAGTAGTCGTTTTTCACTCTTTTCCCCGGATAATCGGTTGACCTGTTTTTTCTTTTGTGTAATTGTGTTTCAGGCCACGACAGTTCCATCAGCATCGTCTACCCTGGTGGGCCCATCCTCCATCACATCAAGATCGCGACGCTCCCGTGTGTTACGCTCACATGGACCAGCGAGGATTTCATCATTGCCGCTGGGCACGATTGTCAGCCGATCGCGTTTTTCTGGATCGCAAGAGGGGTGGCAGTTGGTTGGGACGCTGGATGATTCCAAGTCCTCTGCTGGAGCGCGGTCGGGGTTTAACAGCCCTGTGGGGAGGTTGAATAGTTCGGCGTTCAATACGTTTAGGGATGCGGATTCGCGTGGGCAGATGAGCCCTGGTGGGGCTGGGGGTGCGCAGGATAGTAAGTTGATGACGATCCATCAGAATACGATTACGAGTGTTAGGGCGTTTGAGATGGTGGGGGAGAGGGTTACGAAGGTTAGTACGACTGGGGTGGATGGAAACTTGGTCATTTGGAATACGGATGAGGTTTCGCCGTTGAGCGCGAGCTCTGGGCTTGCTAGTCGACTTGGAGGCATGCACATTCGTTAGGACTCGTACAAAGTTGTAATACAGGACTCTCGTAAAGATACAAAGTGGTTACTAGTAGCTGGTTGTTTGATCTGGATCTCGTTGAAAGGTGGAATCTGGAGCTGGTTGTTCGTTGATGACACCCCATACAGACGCCTTGAACTGGACGGATATGGATACAGATGTTATTATTAGTTGGAAGCGAGGACAAAGGGGTTGAGGAGATGCCTACCAAGGTCAAGACGAGACCCATCTTTTTCTCGAGCAACCTCAATCTGGCCAGCATCCTTTCATCTGGTTGGTCTCCTAGAGACCGTGTTGTCTGTGCAGCCTGAAGAAGGTTCCTTTGAGCTCAACAAAGACTGGGTGGGTGAGGGGGGGACGCGACATACGGTCTTTACATGGTGAGCAAGCTTGGCATACTCCCAGAGGACATCTGCCTCGAGAGGTGTCAGGCTTGGATGATTTGCGTAAGGGTTTTCTGTCAGGATGTGGTTTGTGGCAGGCATGGGATGATGCCTCGTGGTGGTGGCAGCCGCGCCTACGGCCTTGCGGCTTTGAAATTGAAATTGGATGCGGCTTTGTTTGTTGCAGGGGCGTGTCTTGTGTTGGCGAGGGGGCCGACGGATAAGGTGGAAAGCCTCGGCAAAGAAAGAGTTTGAATTTGGGATGGAATTTGATTTTACATGCGGATCCTGAAAAAAAGCGAGACAATAAGGGTGAGGGGGCGTTGAAGACAATAGGGCGTTGAAACCAAGACTACGCCTGGCATCGTGAATAAAAAGGGACTTGGGGCGAACAGGCAGTTAGCTTCTCCTCCTCTTCTCTCTCTCCCAAAAGCTTAGCCGCGGGCCTGGCGCATTCCACATACGTTACTAGTTGCAATTTGAGAATGGCGCAAGCTCCATCCTCCTCGTTCGAACCACGAGCCTTTCCACCACCTTCGTTAACGGGCGTCCCGGTTGAATACATTTTTGACCAGCTACGAAATCTTGCTCCGCTCTACTGGGATAAGCCAGACACTGCGGATTGTACCATCAGTACGTGTGCCACTCTTTTTTTTTTCTGGCGGCGCGTCTAACTTCCCAATGCAGTTGTTCCTATCCCAAATCCACGTGCCAAGCCCGTTAATCGTTGTCCCCTCGATGCGTCCATGTCCATGAACGGCCATGCTCTCGGCCGACGCATATCCGAGCCCACGCTCCATCTCCTCCCCCGCGTCACCATGAAGCTCCACATCGACTACCTCTCCGCCCACTCGTCCTTCCTCAGAAACCTCTTCAGCGGCGCATCCCCCCTCGACCTCATAAACGCAAACCACCCAAACGGCATCTCCGTCCCAGAAGACCGCCGTCCCCGCCTCCTCCCCTCCTCCCCCTCCCACCCAGTCCTCTTCCTCCCCCTCCCAGATCCCTCGTCGTTCCACCTCCTCGTCCACTGGATGTACTTTGGCTCCACCGGATACATCTCAGAAGCACTCGCAGACGGTGCAATCCACTGGGAAGGTATCGCACGGAACGTCGAGTACCTCGGTCTCTCGACGGACATCAAAGTATTCCTCGGACGCTGGTATGGCAATTGGCTACACACCGGCAGAGCTCGCTACGACCCCGAGAGCGACCCCGCAGATGATTCCGACACCGCCTACGATAGCGACGACTTTGGGGATGATTGCTCGACGGCGTCGGATATGGACGATGAAGATTTGGAATTCGACGATCTGAAGACCCCCGAAAGGGGACGTACACGCGAGACGCGTCGGCTCTCCTCCATCACCTCCAGAGACGACCTTTGATCAAAACGTCCATGGCCCTACGTTACTACTCTCTTCCATCGAACCTCTCACATAACACGTATCTTTATTTCGTTGGTTGCTGGTTTCTTTTCTTCTCACCTCCATCTTCTTTCGTCCTTCATCTTCGTTTCTTTCGTCTTCTCTTTTTTCGGCCCACATCAGGCGATAATACACATTCCTTCTTCTCCCTTTCTCCCCCGTTTCTTTGCATCTACATTTAAACTGGGACGCCCAAACCCGTTGTATAACTATTTAGTACTTGATACTTCTGCTGATCCACCCGATCGTCGTCGTCGGTTGTTTTTATTGATAACAAAAAGTTGAATCGAACTGTAACACAGTAATTTGTAGCGTAAATTCGAAGGATTTTCTGATCTCTTTTTCGATTCTACGAAGGCCCTGCTCAGTTAAGTTAACTTGTACAAATAATATTTACCTCATTCAGACTTTAAAATGCTGAGTTATCTAGCCGATAGTCTATTGACTGTGGGAATAGATATCTGATCGTGGGAACGTTAAATCCGTCGTCAACAACCAACAGGAGACAACCCCTAAATCCATGCATTGCGATTTCGCACCTGCGCGTCGCGGCTACAGCTACAATAGCTTGGTATAGTCGCGTTAAAGGAACAAGTGACTTTTGAGCTCTAATATGTGGAGTACTCGCACCAGGAAGGTAGCGATATATTTGTCCCTGGGAACCCTTTTGTAATAGTAATCTGATATATTTAAGAAGTACCCCTTTGTCTCGCGAAGTCCACAAGTTCCTTGAAGACTGCTCCTTAGAGGCGTTCTCTAACCTCTACGCAAGGTGTTGGTATGAGGGATGTGAGCCTCGCGGATATCTGAGTCCAAAATCGGGGACTTGGATAACGTGCCGACTGGATTCCAGCCGGGTGAAGTCTCTCCAGAGCATCAGTTATTTGATGGTACTGAACGGACACAGTGCGGGCTCGGATTAAATTTTGGTTCTGACGCCGAGCGGTGTGGAGACCGCTTACAGGGGATGTCGAACTGAGTTATTGACAAGACGAGGGAAGAGGGAAGAGGGAGCGTTGAGCTTGGGAGACTTAGACGGTGGAGGGTCATAATCTCGTACATAGATACAAGAGTCTTGACGACGCGTAGAAAGTGTATACTTAACATGTTCAAGGTGCATGAGGAGAACTTGAGTAGGAGCCGTGAACTGGGGATAAGTACCGCGTCTGTAACCCGGACGCGGACGGTCCTGTGGCTCCGACAAAGTGTTCCTCCTGTTGTCCTGTGCCCGCTCGGAGTAGGGGTACTATAACCCGGCGCTGGGGTTGACGAGACCAAGTACTACAACGATGGATGTCGAAGAGAAGATTAGATTGATTATGTGACACCTGACCCAAACCTGACCATAACGTCCGTGGCTGGCTCGCCCATGGGCATTCTCCATCCAGCTCAAGCATTCCCAGTTGATCACGTTCATGGACTGTCTTCTAATTAATAATTAATCACCAAATGACTTGAACTCAACAGTGTCTTTGTCATATGTCATAGACGCATTTCCATTCCTTCAAGACATCCCGTGGTATCTCTATGGCTCTGCTAGCTTAGAGCTTCTTCCTATAATTACTTCTTATCCATCCCAAAGTCTTCCTCGCCGCAGGGAGAGCTGCATCTGATTGCTCTCTGTGCGCAGGTGGATTCTTTCCCACCTCTCCTATCCCCTGCTGCCCCTTTCATAACTCCTTCTTGAGGTTCGAATTGACCATGTCTCGCGCTTCTCGTTTCATGATCTCAGACATGAGCTACGTGCGCAGGCGCTCAGGAGGGCTGGTAATTTAGGTTTCACAAAATCCAAGTCTTGATGGCTGCGACAAACTGTTGTTGGCGTCGATGTCATTACGGATTTCAACGTTCCCACGATCAGAAGTATATTCCCACAGTCAATAAGCCATCGGCCAGATGACTTAGCATTTTAACCATTAATTACTTACTTTATTTGTACAAGCTACCCGATACTTACTCTCCACTCCGTAATCTCGCCAAAAGTGGGCCTTCCTCCCATTGTCTGAACTTGCCTTGTGTGTTCTACCCTACGACTATGAGTACAGAGTACGACGAACGGGGCAAAGGACGACTCTAATTGTTTGATCGACTCGCTCGGAACAAAAAGAATTCGAGCCGCCCAAGGCAACAAGTAAGGAAAACAAAAGGAGTCCCCATCAACCACGCCTATCAAGTATCAGCACGACTGTCGCACTCCAAGTGGCATTGATGATTACGATTCAACGAAACGAGGCTCGTTCACTGTTCACGCATCACAATTGTTATTGAAGGTCCAAAAACTTCCGATCTCCACGTCCACGTCCAAGTATCAGTAGAGTGCAATTGTCAATTGTTCACTTGCAAGACAGTGAGAATGTGCAAAGTACACGAGGAGTGCTAGGCAGGATTAGGTAGGTAGCGCGTCGATGTGTGGTAGATGTGTGGAGGGGGAAAACTTGGAGAAGGAAAAAAGACCCCATACGGGGTAGGTAATGGTAGTGTATCGAGTACAATAGAGTAGTATAGGCCAGACAGATAGATCTCGGGCTCCGTAGGTTGATAGAGTAGAGAATAAGAGTAGAGAATAAATCGGGGATAGATGATGGGGAATAGATTCTGGGGGGTGCTAAGGTGTCGCAGGGAAGAAGAAATCGAAATCGAAAACTGAAACTGAAACCGAAACCGAAACTGAAGACGAAAAACGTGCGGAAGCCAAACGGCTTATGCCAACGGAGTGAGGATAGTGCGTGAATGTTCAAGCCAAATCCTCTCGCTTAGGGAACCGGTCGTCGTGTTTGTACAGGAAATCGGGTTCGACAACTGTTAACCCGGGGACTTCGCGTTGGGAGGGGAGAGGGTGGTTGTGCCATTGTTTGAGGAGGTCTTGCTCGGGTGGGAGGTAAGGTGCCTATTGAGCCATTGAAAGGGTGAGTAAGTATTGTGTATTGTGTTTAAGTTGACGGATGGAAAAATCCGTTGAATGGGAAGAAGGGAAAACGTAAAAGGAAGAAGGGAAAGAAGGGAAAGGAAGAAAAGAAGTGGAAAAAAAGGAAAAAGGGAATAAACGTACCAAGTACTGACGACTATGGATCTTGCTCATCCTAACTGTGGATAACCAGGGATGTTTCCTGACTTCTGATGCACCGTTCGCACCTAGACGTTTACCCGCGTCTCGAGTGAGTAGACCCGCGATGAGGGATTTCAAGGATCGCCCGACGGGGATACTGGCTGGATAAACATAATCAAGGGCGAGGATGCGTTTGTACGTTTGTTGTTTGCTATCGCCACGAAACGCCTAGAAAGGAAGGCAAGTAGAGATGTGGATATTGAGATTGAGTATGGGATTCGGGGAGTTGATGCGTTGTCACTGACCAGCTGACGAGTCGCCATCTCAAACAGGATACACCCAGCCGCCCACCAATCCACGGCTTTACTGAAACCCGCCGTCTGACCCTCAGGTGTCAGCAGCTCAGGTGCTTGATAACAGGGTGTCCCGATCATTATCCATTCTTTCTCCCCAGCTTCAACCGTAGCCGTGCCAAAATCAATCAACGTGAGATAACCTGTTGAATCTAATAGGATGTTATCGGGTTTAAGGTCTCGGTGGGCGATGTCGTGCTCTTCGAGGAAGCCGAGGGCGGCGAGGATGTTGCAGAAGTAGAAGAGGGATTGAGAGGCGGGGAAGGGGCCCTTGGAGGAGATGAGAGAGCGGAGGGTTCCACAGGGAGCGAGTTCAGTGAGGAGGTAGAGGTTTCGTTCGTCGTAGAAGGATTGTATTAGGCCGCAGATGAAGGGTGACCAGGGGAGAGACATTAGGATGCTCCGTTCGGAGTTCTTGGCCTCCGGGGAGTCCTGAAGATTCGGGGTTAGTATAAGCAAGGGAATAGAGAGACACGGGTGGCGTTGGAGACTTACATAGTCCATCATACGGACTTGTTTCTTTCGCATTACTTTCATGGCGAAGAGTGATCCCGGTCTGTCTTCGGGGTGAATGTCGCGACGCGTTCGGACGAGTAGCACTTTCCCAGTGACGCCTGTGCCTTGAAAGAAGTCAGAAGCGTCAGCAAGACGCGACGAGGCTTAGATGGGTGTATGAACGCTAACCTAAAGTGCGAACACATTCCAGGTCTTTCAACATCAACGGCGGTGCGCGGGGATCCATGGGTCTTTGAATGGTAGCAGGAGGGATTCGGTGGAACTGACGGGTATTTACATGATTAATTAATGAAAGGGTTTGTTGAATACAAAGCAGCAGTCGCCACTTACCTCCGGTTTTGGGTCATTATAAAGATGCTTAAAATGCCAACCATGTGCGATTCCATCTACAATCATAGTCTTATCATCATCCCCCACTGATCGACGCGTCAAACGCGCGTTCTGTCCGCTGGACGACGCCAGGGGACTCGGTCTAGTTCTGTTCTGAGCGGGACTCCTACGGACGGGAGCCATGGTAAATTCGAAGGGGGATGGTGGTGATGGTTGGGGGGAAAGAAGAGGTGGTCAAGGTCAAGGTTGAATGTAGCCATCGTTGGGAACAATACTAAATATATCCTGGGGTGAGTCGCGCTCGCTTTGGTTGGTGGCTAATGCACTGTTCGCATTGTTGGCCCAAAAAGGCAATATGTCGGACAATGGTGCACCAAGCCCTCGGGCGCTTGGCGCATTGTCAGTATCAGTGTCCCCCCTGGAGTCAATGGCCATGCAGTCCGTTTCATTGGCCTCAGTCGCGGATACGCTGCCGTTGGAGTGGAAGTACATCTCGGAAGGCGGAGCGACCATCGTTTTTTCGTATGTCGGTCCTCCTGATGCCCAGTTCGATGGGATGGTCCTTCGTCTGAGGAAATGTCGCCTTGGACGTCGTACCTATGATTCCGACGTGACCGATGAACCAGACGACGCGACGATTATTTTTCAACGCAAGTGCATGGAACGGTTGATCCCGCCGCAGCATCTTCCTCGACTCGTCTCCGTTTCCCTGAACGAATCGTGGCTGACGGCGTTCTCGGGAGCACATAATTCTGAGAGGCCGAAGGAGAGGCGTGCGGTTGATGAAATCGATACGAGTAGGAAGAAGGGTGTTTTGGCGACAGATCTCATTGGATCGCAAGGTTTGTCGGTCGAGATCAAGGTGCGCATGAACATATTTGATCTTGGCGTCCTGGGGATCAATCGACTTATGCTTCGGTTGGTCTTGGTTAGCCTAAATGGGGGTTCCTCCCGCCAGCGACGCATTTGTCGACGACGACTACGCCCGTGAAGACGCGGACGTGTCGGTTTTGCATGCATGCTCATCTGAAGGCACTGCAAGATGATAAAGATGTCTCTGTCGGCTATTGCCCACTTGACCTCTACTCGGGCAATCCTAATCGCGTCAAGACGGCCCTCGAAAGTCTGTGGGAAGCGTGGATGAGAACCAACGGCTCAGTGAATAACTTGAAAGTGTTCGTTGCCGGTCGTATGGTCAAACCAGATGTAGGTTCTCACCTACTTCGCTGTTGTGATCGGCCCGAACTCGTTTTTGATTAGAGCATCTATGAACTGAAGCAATCTCTGCTGCCCGATGTCGATGCCGACGACGCGCCCACTACTCTCCGCGAAACGTTCATATCTTCTCTGCTCACTCTGCTCCTTGACACACCCGTTCTTCGTATTTTGGCCAATCTCCAACGGACGCTCGATGTCCTTGATATCGAAGGCCTCTCAACTCTATGGCACCGAACGCTGGTTCAGTTCGCTGATCCTGTGGCCGACCCAGAAACTCCATTATCCCCCCTGGGTCAGACATCGTCCATCTTCGAGTCCCCCGATCCCACCATTGAAGACTGGTCTGCATTTATCGACCAGTACCTCACTAGTGCTTCAACAACAGATAAGACTTCAGGGGTCCCTGGACTTGCGATGAACCACAAGCAGCCGTTAACTTCCAACCTACGATATTATCTGATGGCGTATTTGCTTTCAGCGACCTTCAAGGATTGCTCGATTATCTACTCGTCCGTTGCGGATCCCCATCGCAAAGGGACTGCCACGATCATTGATCTCGACCCCAAGAGTATGGAGAGGTTGAGGAAATGGGAACGACTGGATGCTCAAATTGCGTTGACTTACGCAGATTTGGATGAACAACAACGAAAGACTTGTATATATTCTTTCTCCGAGACATGATGAAAGTTTGCCTACTATGCGGCTCTTTCCTTGCGAACTTGTATAAATAGAGGAATACTAGGGAATAATGGTCCAGTCTGTATTTATACTACCGCCTAACGATCATCGCTGAAGTATGTACTCGGATATCAAGCAATGGGCCTCGGAGGCGGCTGGTGATGTAACGTTCATGCTCCGTATAGTCACAAGCTAAGCACGGCTATGTACCGGCTCCAGCTGAACTTCGTCTCTTACCTCTCTTCCTCCTCCTCCACACATCATGCAATTCGGTCGCTGTGCCCGTAGTGTTCAAGCATCTGTATATTCCTCCAATTTAGTTGCGGGCAAACGAGTGCCCTCGGCGCTTGGACGGCTTCCTCAACGACGACTCGCGTCGTATTACAATGCGCAAGTCGCTGGGCTCACTGACGAACAAGCTGAGGTACCTATCCTTTGGAATCTTTCAATATACGAACACTAACCCCCTCGTTTCCATATGTATAGTTCCGGAATGCGGTATCGGAATTCGCTCAGCGGGAGGTAGCACCTCGGGCAGCAGAGATCGACAAGAGCAATAACTTCCCTGCCGTGAGTTGTTATTCTCGAAGCTTCAATCATCCGGAAGTACTCACATCTTTCACTAATCAAAGGACTTATGGGAGAAATTCGGTTCTATGGGACTGCTAGGAATAACTGTGTCTTCGGAGTACGGTGGACTGGACCAAGGGTATTTCCACCACACCCTCGCCATGGAGGAACTCTCTAGAGCTTCAGGCTCAGTCGCCCTTTCGTATGGTGCCCACTCCAACCTTTGCGTCAATCAGATCCACCGACATGGAACGGACGAGCAGAAGGCGAAGTACCTTCCTGACTTGGTTAGCGGGAAGAAGGTGGGCAGTTTGGCAATGAGTGAGCCTGGGAGCGGGAGTGATGTTGTTAGCATGAAACTTCGTGCGGATAAGATACCGGGTGGTTGGAAGTTGAATGGGAACAAGTTCTGGTGAGCCTTGGTTTGGATGCGTTGCTCTACATGCACCTCAAGGAACCACTCAGGATTACGAATGGACCTGTTGCATCAACACTGGTTGTCTACGCGAAGACTTCGCCCGAGAAGGGGTCGAAGGGAATCACGGCGTTCATAATAGAGAAGGATTTCCCCGGTTTCTCAACCCATCAAAAGCTCGATAAGTTCGGTATGAGAGGAAGTGATACATGTGAACTCTTGTTCGAAAACTGTGAAGTGCCTGATGGTGCGTCAATCATTAGAGCTTCTTTGACATAGACTCATCTCGAGTCACCTTTCAGCTAACGTCCTTGGAAAGGTTGATAAAGGTGCTGGGGTACTTATGTCCGGTCTGGATTTGGAGCGTCTGGTGTTGAGCGGAGGTCCTCTTGGGTAAGTTTTCGTCCTTTTCACTTTTGATAGAATGCTCATATATGTTCTAGCTTGATGCAAGCGGCTTTCGATTACGCTGTTGAGTACGTTCATGACCGAAAGCAGTTCGGTCAACCTGTTGGTACTTTCCAGTTGATGCAAGGTATGGATCCCATGCTTTAAGCCGCATGAATTATACTGATCAGATCATCCGAATATATAGCTAAGATCGCGGATATGTATACGAAGCTGGGTGCCAGCCGCTCCTATGTGTATGCTGTAGCCCGCGCTTGTGACCAAGGCCATATTAGCAGACGGGTGCGTACTTATTCGTCCAAATATTTCCTGTTTTTGTCCTTAAGTTGCGTGCCAGGACTGCGCCGGGGCAATCCTTTACTCCACTGAAAAAGCGGTCGAAGTTGCTCTGGAAGCGATGCAGTGTCTAGGCGGGAATGGATATATAAACGGTGAGTATGTAACAGCAGCACATCCTCTCCTCCCTGACGTATGACCTACAGAATACCCAACTGGACGCATCTTGCGCGATGCGAGGTTATACACTGTTGGCGCTGGAACCCAGGAGATTAGGCGGATGCTGATTGGAAGGGAGTTTAATCAAGACTTTGACTAGTTATGTCACTGTACATACTTCGCTTCGGACGTGACAGTCAAACCTAGAAGTAATGTACGCAGTGTGTGATGGTTACGTAAAGGGTAGGCAAATGGATCGAGGAACTTAGAATGCCTCTCTTCCATGAACCACCATCATCGATTTTGGCATGTTGACCAACGAACTCTCTCGCGGCTCTGATCCTCCGCAGACGGCTGCCTCGATGTCTATACCAGAACCACCGGACCAGCACCCTTACTGTATGTACACTTTCCAAGCAGGACCGCAGCCAGTCCAATTCCCCATACCGCCACCGTCGCACCTGCCTAGACACTCCTTGGGACCTCAGGAATCCGATCTCTATGTCCTTCCTCACTACGATCTCAGTCTTCCACCGCTTCCAGGGCCTCTCGACTTACCTCTGGGTATGGCTGCCTATCCATATCACGCCCATTCGAACGACTCTGGAGCCGACCGTTACGCTCTGGATGCCGCCGTTCTTGCCTTTCCTTCCTCTAGACTCCGTGTTGCTCAAGCATGTCAAGCATGTCGCGCCCGAAAAGCCAAGGTCAGTAATTTCTTGCACTTTTCTCTGCCAATGGACGCACAGTGGAGCTCAAATCAACTTGAAGTGTTCGGGAGATCGACCGACGTGTACGCGCTGCTCCAGCCGTGGTCTCAGTTGTGTATATGCCACCAAAGACAAGCGCCACCGCAGGTCTCATTCTACTCTCAGGCAGCGAGCTGTTTCAATGGACCTGGACGTTTCCGCCTCTGTTGGTTCTAGCCCCATTGCCACGCATGAAGTGCTCCCCATTGCTCGTACTCGCCTGATAGACCACTCGACTTCTTCTTTCGCACGCAGTCCCACTGTGAACTCGGCTTCCTTGGAGGGCCCCTGTGTCCCAGGCATGCGAAATCCGAGAGAACTTCCAGAACCTCAATACACCGATCCGCGCCCTATATCGCCAAATGTCAGCCTCGTCTACCACCAGAGACCTACGGCTCATGCTACACTCGACCAAAACGATAACCAACTGTATTATCCTCAACCTACCTACGCACATCCTAGGCTTAGTTTTCCTCGTGATATTCTGGCTCCGGCTCCATCTTACTATCTTGCTCGCGAGTCGTCTCCTGATCAGTCCGCAAGCCACACTGCACCTCCTCCTTTCTTCGATCACGGTTTCCCAGCATACAGTCCGCCACCTGGGCTCGTGCATACCCCTGGGCACAATCCTCTTGTATACTCTCCACAGACATCTTCCACAAACGCGCATATACAGCCCCCAGCTCTGATGGCCGTACCTCGAACCTTGCCGTATCACATTCATTCAGGTTACCTCAGGGAAGCTTATTGGAACTCACCTTCTCCTGACTCTCTGTCTACGTCCTCTCTTGCTGGCTCCCCTCGCGTCGTTCCGCTTGAATCCTCTCAACCGGCTGTCCCACTCCCTCAAAGTACACGAGACGAAGCCAGCGAGATGGATTACTCACAAGGACCCTGCTCAGGGTTGCTTACTGCCTATTGACGTACGATCCAGCTTGAGACAGTAAATGTACGATGCCCTTACCCATTTGCTCGTTGTAAATTACACCAAGGAGGAGCACCTTTGAAGTACCAGTCCATCATTTGCGAGGGAGAACACTCGCGTGGTTGGAACAGACCTATATTATACACTGACACGGACAGAACGAACACAACAGGCTATAACAATTGATAAATGCAAAAATACAGAGGTCCCGCTTTAGCAGAATTCATGATGGTCTCTCCACGCTAATGCCCGCGAGGAGGGAGTTGCCAAGCAGCTTCGCCGCATTAAAGGCCTTCAGAGAATCAGCACCCCAAGACTTCTGCCCGTTGCCTTGTATATCTTCTTCATACGGGCACATACTATTCGCATACATCAGGATAGCCTCCTCCAAAGGAAGGGAGGGCAGCGCAAGGCGGAGTGCCATCAGGTAGTAGCAGCGGCGATATTCCGCTAGGTCTTGATCAGGTGTGTCAGACTGGGGGTTCAGCAGCCTTGCGAGAGACCTCGCAACAGGCGCAACAAAGTCCTCCGTAAAGCCGCTGGGCTCGACTTGATTCGGGGGCTGTGCTGGAACAGCAACCGCCGACGAAGGAGGGGAGTGGCTGCCAGAGGCCTCCGCCACTCCCACAGGCTTTGATGGGGAACTATAATAGGTATGCTGACGATAATGACTTTTTCCATTATAACCGCGCGGGCATCGTGGAGTTGACTGTTTCCGTGGCCTCTTCCTCGGAGTGGAAAGGGAAACGGTGGCACTCTCATCGAGGGGAGGTGAAAGCGAGGGCGGCGAAGTTGTATTTGATCCGGACCCAAGTGGCCAGGGGTGATAATTTTTTGTGTGTTCGTTTAGGTCGCTTCCAGGTTTGAGCCTGTGAAAGGCGTTCACCCGTAAGCAAACGCAGAACACCCACCGGCGGCACAGCAAACTCACCATTTCAGACAATTCCTATTCGGACATTGAACTGAGTTGCGTGAGTAGCGGAGGTTTACGTGCTGACTCATTGCACCGGATGTTGAGCATGTCCATTGACACCTCTCGCAGCGAAAGGTTCCATCCTAAAAGGGAGTGAGTACATTATAAAGCAGTGACTAGTTCTGAGATTTACCGGTAGGAGAGAGATAGTGACAGCTACACCGTCTTTGGTCTAAGGTTACGATAAGTGGACCCAAAGCGGGAGCGACGCGTCGTAGACCTACGAAGAAGGGAGCCAAGGGTGTTCCGTCGTCGACGTCAAGATTCTCATCTTGTGAAGATGCTTTGCGCTTGAGCTTATTAGATCTTTCAGATATCTCGAGGGACACATTTGTGCTCGTCGATGCAAGGCCGTTTATTGCTAAGGTCTGGAGTTCTCCAGACATCGCGTGCTCAGTAGACATTCGCTGCGGGTCCAGGGGATTGGGGCGTCGTGGTGGTGGTCAAGAAGATGAATGAATTGATCGTGAGATGAGAGCAGTTAGAGCCTTATAAGTATGTGCCACAACTATGGCCACACCGTGGACAATGAGGGGAGGACCCTGTCAAAGCTTGGGCCACTTGCACAATCCTGAAATCCGGGCATATTTAACTGCAAGGTCGGTTTCTGTGTGTCAAAGAGATGAATAGGTAGTGTCCTCATTGTGGCTAGCCTTAGAACCTAGAAAGCCAACATTTTGTGCTCAATAGGACGAACGTGTGGGCAAAAAGTTTGCCCACTCCCAATAAGTTGGTTAGGATAAAATGATGATGGAACAGAGATACACACTCACTTTTTAAGCGTGAATGAGGTTTCTTACTCCTCAGCACTTCCATTGACGAGACAGTTTTGTTGCGTAGCTTTAATTTCGCAAGTTCCAGTTGAGTTCCAGGAAGGAAATAATGTGGCTGTGCTCTGCCACTGAGCGCTGTTGGCTTGGGCGCTTGAGCGCCGATCATTGATCACTTTTCCTCAAAGTTTGCATTGACGTCCTCAAATTTCGGTGGTCATGAGTCTTTCCTCCTTCCTCCTATCCTCCAAGGCCGTTGACTCGGACCTCGATGCATTATTTGGTTCAAACGTCAGTCGGTCACACCCACACTTCTCATCTTACAGTTGTCTCATTATAATGTCATTTCTAGGCGAACGTTGCCCCGCCTGTAGCCCCCCTTGAGAAACCTAAATCACGCTCGAAGAAACGCGTACAAGCTGAATCGGCTGAATCTGAGGCTACCACACCAGCCAAGAAAGCTAAACGTACTCACAAGAATGAAGGGCCCGAGAAATCCAAAAGCAAGAAACAGAAACATCTGGAGACGGCGCCGCCTCCCGTTGCATCCGACAGCTCTGATAATTCTGATGAAGAATCAGACAGTGTATCACTGATACACGAAACGCTGCGCAAGACGAAGAAGTCAAAAACCAAAACGACTCGCAAAGCTTACTATGTCCCTTCAGACGAGTCCTCCTCACAGAGGGACCTTCGCACTGTCTTCGTTGGTAATCTACCCGTCTCAGTCGCGCAACGCAAAGTATGTTGGATACGATCTTCTGACAACGCTTCATGTCGCTAATTCTACAATAGCGCGAGCGTAGAGAGTTACAGAGAACTATCCTCTCCTTTGTCCCTGGCGCAAAAATTGAATCCATACGCTTTCGCTCAATAGCTTTCCGAACGCCCACGTCTAAGCTTCCTAATAACGAAGAAGATCCGTCCCAATCCAAAACGCAAACCAAACCCGTTAGGCCGCGTGCTCCAACCGACGACGCAGCCCCTTCGAACTCCCGTAAACACAGTCAAGACCGTGCATCTGCTTGGAAAGGAAAGCACGATGACGAGGATCTGAAAGTTGACGAGAAAAAGTTCCTAACTCCCGATCAAAAGAAGAAGATATCCTTTATCAACCAAGAATTCCACTCGTCCGCCGATACTATGAATGCCTACATTGTATTCGCACACCCCACCCCTTCCGATGATCCCTCTATTACGTCGTCTGGTTTAGATCCATACGAGATTGCTCGGGTAGTGGCAGAGAAGGCAGATGGAGTATCGTTCATGGAGCATGTCCTTCGCGTTGATGTCACTGGTCAAACGAACAAGACGGAGGGCGACCCAAAATTGTCCGTATTTGTAGGGAATCTGGACTTCGCTACGAAGGAAGAGGATCTTCGTGCATATTTTGAGGGTGTCGTCGCGTCGGAACGAGGTCCTCCCCCAGAATCGACTTCAGGGAAGCCTAATACATGGGTAACTCGCGTTCGCTTGATCAGGGACAAGGAGACGCAACTTGGAAAGGGTTTTGGATATGTACAATTTTTGGTATGTTCCTACGAAATCATTTCCCGTGATTTCGTTGCTGAATGATCACGTCACTAGGAACGAGAATGCGTTGATGAGCTGCTCGCTCTCGAAGAAGGCAAACTCAAGTTCGCTAAAAGGAAGCTACGTGTGCAACGGTGCAAGGTGATCCCTGGCACCAACGCCAAGTCACCTTCTAAAGCAGGGGTTGAAAAGGTTGCTGGCCCATCCAAGCCCGTAGCCATTCCGTCTATACCAAAGGGCGACCCGCGCTTCGGGGAGAAGCTTGTCAACCTGTCGAAAGATGAGCGGAAGAAGGTCAAAGCCTCCGATGCTGACCGTGTTGCAAGACGCCTTGCCAAGAAGAAGGCTAGGAATGCTCTCTCCCATACCGTTGACCCCACAGAAAAGCACCGGACGCGAGTCAGGAAACCCCAAGCTCCCAAAACTGGGAAACCCACCAAGGAGCAACCTCGCAAAGGTCGAATACGCAGTGAAAAAGCATTCGCGAAGCGGAACATGAAGAAATAGATAGATGTACAGACTACGATGAAGGGTCGAACGAAGCAAATGCGGTTTTGAAAGAGGTGGCGTCTGCGGTATCTTCCTCCTGAGTCAGCGCACAGACCTTCCAGTCAAGTCGTTCAGGCATTCCTAGGACTGCCGTCAACACTTGTCTGTGACCAGCATTCAGTACTCAATACCATATTGAATAACATCTTTGATCTAGCTTACCTGCCGAATTGCACGCTGAATGGAACATGATCTTTTATGAGATGGACCATGAGACTTCCGTCTGGTAGCTCAACTTTGAAGTAGCTCCCTCGACCGTTGCTGCATTCTTCTAAGGCTTCTGCTGGATCTTGCGCAAAATCAATACCTTGTGTGCGTCCGTGCTCTAAGAAACCTGGGCGAATGGCATCCTTTAGTCTCATCGGGATAGGGACAGCCTGAATATGCGCATGCCCGCCCTTGGCACTCAGGCGTCCGACTTCGAAAAAGACAGCGACACTGTTGAACTGGGCGTAGAAGGCTTTTAGAGCAGTTTTGTATCTTCGGAGGGGCAGGTGGATTCAGTTTCAATCATGGTGGGATAGGGTAAACAAGCTGACTTTTCTGTTTCATCCAGAATCGGAGCCGCCAGATCAGGGGGTATTGTTGAAAAGGTGGGATAATGGGAGATCGGGATGATGAGGACATGCCCACCACCTGGGACATCCGGAGAGCCAGAATCTTGCGTAGGTATGATTTGACCTTTGGGCAACGTCACGTAGCACTCGTTACCAATGGATACGATTAGATACTTCCTGGAAAACGGAGGATGTGATTTCAGATATGAGACGCCAACCACGAGATATAAGGTCCACTTACGCGAGGTCAGGGTTCGACAGACAAAACCAGCATTCACCCGCTACGTTAGCATGGATTTGAGATCAGTCGTGTATCAGGAGACACCAAGACTCACGACCAATTTCCTTCGGGGGTCCACGTTGACCACGTCGTCCGCCTTGATGTCGCTGGTTGGCCACGGGGCAATCGTCGATATAGTGGTTTTCGCTACCGCAAGCCCTACAGACGTATCCTTCTTTCGGCTTTCGACCCCCCGTATCGCCAACAGCGTGACGAGTGGGACAATCGCGAACAAGATGCCCAGGCTATGCATTGTCAGCGATATGAGCTGGGAGAAGGCCGAGTTCTTACAGTATTGCATATTTTGCAGACGTATCCTTCAGGAGGTTTCACTCTCTCGGGGCAATCATTGATGAAGTGCTGAAATTCATGGACCAATGAGTTCGATTGGTAAGAGTAACTTGCGTTCAAATGACCTCRGTGGATTCACAGCGTTTGCACTTATATCCTGGGGGTGGCTTGGTGCTCGATCCTAGGTATGGATAAGTTGCCTGTGCTTGAAAGGACGAGATTGAGACGCACCATCGGTCGCCCGAGGACGCTTATTAGGACGTTGAACGTCACCAAAGATAAAGTTCTCGTTGCGAGAATCTGCAGTGCGTTTGAGGGGCACATGTTCCGTGAATGGATTTTTAGTTGCATTCGCCGGTTTTCCAGGTTGAGAGGTGTCCGCGGATTCAGGTGTTATGGAAAATGCGTAAAACCACTAGCGAGGGCATGGGGACCGGAGCTGAGACTACGAGTGAGTGGGGACGTACCCGTGGTTTCTTGCCTTCGGGAGGCTCGCCACCAAATGCTCCCAAACTCACGAACCTGGACACCCTAGCTTTGTCAGAGTCCCAGATGAAAGGTTCCCTTTCCCAGAACGTAGGTGGTTGACCTCCCTTCGCCGCGATGTGGTAACGCGGTTTAATGGTTCGAATCACGTCGTCCAGTGCAGGACTATCTACCATAGACATAGTGGGAGGGAGGGGGACCGTAGACAATTGACGCATTGTTGATGGACAGACATTGGTCAATAGAATGTCGATGAGTTGAGTAGATGATGACTGCGAGCGTATGGAGGCAAGAGAGGTATAATCTGAAGACTTGGAGGCCGACGTCTTCGACATGGAGTTTGATAGTAATCTCTCAACCGTTTGTTTACTGAAAAATGGTGAAGCGAATCCCTACAACGCCTCGTCATTGGATGTCCCATCTGGCGCGACAAGAGAGCTTACTGGAGCGGTTTCAGCATTATTGTATACGTCCGGGTCGTATACTCCGCCCAAACAGGCTATCCTGAGTCCGCGCGGAGTAGTGAGGGTTCCCGATTTACCTGTGCTCGTCATTAGCCACAGGCGAMGCGCGTGAGCGTGGAGATTATCACGCACTCAGGAGGAACACGTTCTTGCAGAGTTCTCCGCTTGTTTCGACGTATTTCTGAATGACACTGTCAGGCAACGGGTACTCCCCTTGCATGATATAGCATTGCAAAGGCACTGTCACACAATTAGCACAAGCCTACGGTAGCTTCGAAGCTCACCAGCCTTCTATATGGCCATCAATGAGTTCAGAAATTTGCTCTGGGGTAGTCCCATCTGAAGGAGGTCCGAAAAAGTCTCCAAGGCAAAGGACGAAGTCGAAGGGGCCATGTTTCGTATTTATACCTTTGACTTTGGTGAAAAGATCGCGTATTGAGCCCACAGCCGAGCCCACAGTCAAGCTATGGACGTGTCAGTTTTAATGGAACACGAAAAGGTGCTGAACTGACGCACATTTTGGTAGGCCCGTCGGTGTTAGACGTCATGGTGTTTGTGATGGTCTGGGCGTCTATCCAATCGCTCGCCACTCTCTTTCTACCATGTCCAACGACGGACTCCCCACTGCAGAGGATCGAGCTCAATACGAAGTTCTACGCGCAGAGCTCATCAAATCGCTCGAAAAGAAGAGGACAATCGATAAACAACTTGTAGGTTAAGCCCCATTTCCCTCGTCCCATTCATCGCTCACATTTCCACTATCTCAGGCCACCACGGAGGCGCGGTTATACCAACTAGAATTCCAATATCTGACGGACACGTCTCAAAGTAGCGGGAACATTATACAAGGGTTCGATGGCTACCTTAGGAACCAGACAGTCGCGCGTCGCAAGTACGAAGTCAGCGACTCAGATAGGCTGTTCTCGAATAGCAGTGTGACTTTGCACAAGGTCAATCCGATCTCAAGGCTTTCAGTTCAATTCATTGACTCTCAACACAGTCGATTGAGTTGGTTCAAGAGGGCGAAGAGTCGTCCAGCATCCCAGATGGCTATAAGCAGTCGACCCCTGGGCTTACGACCGTGGTCGTCCCACCCGCCACTCAAAGACAAGAACTCAGYGCACAAAGTAAGAAAGCCCGAGATAAAGAGTACCAACGACGGAAGCGGGCAAGCGTTACGCGCCAAAGTACGGGCACGAAYAGCGACGATGAGCAGACTAGCAATAGGAGACCGACGAAGCGGGCGCGGCATGCGGACGATGAGTGAAGCTCTGGTAAGTTACCTCTGTCTTTACATTCTTTCGTGACCTAGCTTCACGTTTGCTCACTACGTATCTAGGGTATCAAGCAGAGTTTTAATTCCCTTCTCGTCCATTCCAACGTTTTCAGGATCCGCCGCTTCGATACACCTCACGATGGTTATGGTGTGCTTGATGTCTTTGGTGCTCACCCATATGCGRCCATTCACGCCCACAGCCRTTTCAAGGGGGAATCGGTGGCCAAGGAGGGGCAAAAGGAAATGCTTTGGATCAAGCAGCCTGTTGGATGGGTAATGTGAACGAGGTGTCTCAATGTGGTAAGAGGCAACTCACAGTCGGCTCATCTTGAGACTGCATCGCGTCATAAAGCCTCCTTTCAATTCACCAAACCCTTCGGCTTTGTGTGTTTGGGCATCGAAGCACTCCAGTTCAGGTTCCATGTCCTTATGCGCAAGTGACACCCTCGCATACACCAGACATCCGATCTAAACTTGGCTTGAGCACTATTTTCTTTTATGCACCAAAAAGTTTATACTTTGAGATTGGGTTTATTTCGTTTTGTTGCACCCTCAAAAGCCAATCCATCTAGCAGTGCCGCGTGCGCTGCGCCAATATCGACGCGAAAACCTTCTCCGTGGCGGGCTGTAATCACGCCAATGACACTTTCTTGTGGTGCGGGTACATACTAGAAGAGGTAGGTCATGAATGAACGCAGAGGTTGATGAAGATGCCTACTCGTTTTGAGTTGTTTTCAACCCACCATCGACTCTTATTCGTTGAGTGATGCAAAGCCCCTGCTTTGGTCGATATAATCCCAGAAGCTACATCGTCAACTCGTTGGCTAGAACCAGAATTTGAGAGACCGGGGCCCAGTTTTAGATTTACATGCTGAGCAGGAACATGTTCGCCAGGCAGTACGATGGACATGGCGTGAGACAACGAGTAATTAGGCGACCGAATCTTATCTTAGACGTCCACTGGACTCTTCGTCTCTTACGCCGATCATGGATACGCCTTTGCTCCAAGAGTTCCCTGAGCTTTCTAAATTATCGTATGCCTCCGGTACCTTTCCTGCAAATCAATATCTGACATTTCGCGCTCCCYCCAGCCGGGAGGACTTGGAAGACTTGCTCGCCGATCCGTTATACTTTCAAGCCATTTTTCACTCTTTGCCCAGAGTAAAGCACATGTACCAGGCGCAAGAAGAGCTGGGCCTAGCGAACGAGTCATTGGCACGTCCGTATGGTGCATTACCGTAGTGGTGGGGTGCTGAGGATCTGTAGGCAATAACATGGCCCTCCAACAAGATCTGTTACAACTTCGAGCAGATACTAAGCAAGCGTTTGACGAAGCGAAGGCCTTAGAAGCACGATGGAAAGACCTCGAGCGAGAGCAAAAAGAACTCTATCAAGTCCGTTATTTATCTCCTCTGAGGGTCAAATACTAATGCACAAGATAGCGACTTACACCTCAGTTTCTCCTCATGAGACTTCGTCACGCAACCACCGCTCAGGACGAGTTGACCGAGGCCCTTGCCTCAGCATTTATTTCTCAAACGAATCAGTATTCGTCGACCTCTCAAAGTGGTTCTGGGACCCCCGGCGGCCGCGATATCGAAGAGTTTGTAAAGGACTTCAAGGAACAACGAAAGGTGTATCACAAGAGAGTAATGTGGGCGGAGCGTTGGTCAGCTGGGCAGGTAACATGGCGGGACGACTAAGAGCCTAAGAGTATCTCAAATTTGTGCAGCTTTGAAAGGCAAGCCCAGCCTGAAACTTTGTACATGGTATCGACCTCTTGGGTCCGCTAATCGTTGGCCATGTCAGACCATGCTTTGAAGCGCAAAAATGTCTCGTTCAACCTCGGATATTATCGGCAAAACACATCATCCCAAGCAGTTTATGCTCCATCACTGTCTATTTCTGCTCCACCATCACTTTCTCATGAGATCGACTTCTCAATTCCCGGTTTTCAATAAAAGGCGCTATGAGGATTCGTCCTTGGACCTTCCCCTTCCCCCTCAATTCACTATAACGAGCTCTTTCTCCCGGTGCACAACTTCGACGACCCCAAGATCCTCGGATAAAACCAGGCAAAAACCTCGCACCCCCGCTACACTGTGTTATTCGGGATGGCCCTTTACAGTGCCTTACTTTGTTACCTTTGCCTACAACTCTACCGATATTGTAGCGTACCCAAGGACATGATCGCATGATACCTATCCCCAGGTGACTCGCCCCGACCAATCAACTTCGCTCACCGTATGTTGTGTTGGGCTTTTTCACAAATCGTACCTTTTTGTACCTGATAATCGTCAACGACGATGACCTCGGTCGTGGCTAGCTGGTGACGGATCCCTACGAAAGAGCAAGTATTGCGGAGGGTATATTCCGTTGCAGCAAGGGTCCATGCATGCCTTCGTCAGGTATAAAAGTCGATACAATGGTTTGCGACATAGACATCGACTTGGTCGTTTCTACAACAGAAGATGAAGTCTTTTTCGATCGCTTCCTTGGGATTCTTCGTTACCGGGGCTTTCGCCCACACAATCTTCCAAGTACGTGTCTCATAAACCTATTTTCCATCCCTGCTCATGCTCTCCGAAGGAACTCCACGTCAATGGCGTCCCCCAGGGCCATAAAGTTGGAATCCGTGTACCCTGGTATGATGGTGTAAGTTTCAAAGACGCCCGATTTCTGTGGATCAAGCTGACTTTCCAATAGCCAATTGAAGATGTTAACTCGAACGATATCATTTGCAACGGCGGTATCAACCCGTATCTGGAGCCCATTTCGCAGACGATCATTGATGTCCCGGCTGGGGCTGAAGTGACCGCCGAATTCCACCACACTATTCATGGCGCGAACCCGTCTGATTCGTCTGACCCCATTGACCCCACACATAAGGGTCCCCTCTTGGCTTATCTGTATGTCCTTTGGATTTGGTAACAATATTTTTAATGTACTCACCAAGCACCGGATTAGTGCCAAGGTCGATTCTGCTTTAGACCTTGACGTTACGGGTCTCGACTGGTTCAAGATCTATGAGGATGGTTACGGTCCTGGTACTCAATGGGCCGTAGATCGTCTCATCGCGAACAATGGATTGGTGTCCTTCACAATTCCTGAATGTATCCCTCCTGGCGAATATCTTCTTCGTGTAGAACTAATTGGTGAGTTCAAAGCCTCACAACGCCCTGACGTTTGTTAACTTTGCTCCAGCTCTTCATTCTGCCTTCTCTTACCCCGGTGCCCAATTCTATGTAAGTTGTTCACAACCGTCTCAGCTGGGATGTTTCTGACTCAGCCAAACAGATGTCGTGTGCTCAAATCAGAGTGACCGGTGGCGGTAGCGCTGTCCCTGGACCCATCACCCACTTCCCTGGTGCTTACTCTGGTAACTAAGGTCTACTACTCCTCCATCGAGTCCGGATGACCTAACCGTCCGTATAGGAACCGATCCCGGCATTCGCATGAGCATCTACTATCCCCCAGTCACTAGCTACACCATCCCAGGTCAGTAAATTCTCCCCCCCCCCCGGTCCTTCCGCGTGCTGAAGATACCTCTACGCAGGTCCGGCCGTCTTCACTTGCAATGGAACTGCCCCATCTAGCTCTGTTCCCCCCGTCCCCACTTCGTCTGGGTCTGCTGTCCCTTCTTCTTCGTCTTCTACCCCGCCAGTCACTCCAACCGGCCCTACCGCTCCTCAATGGGGCCAATGTGGAGGTGAAGGGTGCGTACAAATCAATTCCATGCTAAATATTGCCTTTTGAGTTGATCGCTCCTTCAGTTGGACTGGTCCTACCACTTGTGCTCCGGGAAGCACATGTATCGTTCTGAATCCCTACGTACGTGGATATGCATCGCCCCAGTCTTCCAGACTAACCGTCCCGTGTAGTACCATCAATGTGCATAAGAGGCGTCGTGTCAAGTCATGTTCGTTGCTTGCCCTATCCTACAGGCGAACGGATGTATCTCTAAATTCGCTTTTATGTATAAGAAATTGTTTTGTGTTGCCCTTGAATCATATTTTCATTGAAAATGCTTTGGCTTGTCGAAGGGAAAGCGTTTGAGACTCAGGCACTCGCAGTGACTAAAGTGTGCAGCCTCCCTGTGGGCGCTTTATGAGGAGAGGGCTACCTGCATGACGCACTTGTTCAATTTTACCGCGACCAAGACACGAATACCTGGTTGTAACTACTGTCGCCCGGGTTGGCCNTTTTTTTACCTCAGCTGGACGCTTTATACAGGGATGCTAAGCATGGCAACGTCGGTATGTGATAGTAATCGTGCGTGGGCCGTCAGTGACGAGCATGCGTGAACTACCTCCCCCGACATAGATGATCTCCGTTTCGTGAAGTTACCTATCTATCCGGTGCGTCAGGTCAGCTCTTTGTGATGCATCGATGTGTTATGAGATAAAGATTTGATGTTCTCCTGCCGGAACGCTTATCTAGGCCTTATAAAGTCATACTACCAACAGTGACGTCGTCTTTGCGGCGAAGCCAAGCTCAACTCTGCTTAAACCTCGCATCCATCATGTTCACCTGACACTTTTTCCTAGACGCTTCGAGTACCGGCTGAAGTTTACAGGCTGATAGTTGCATTACGCCGATCTTGTCGCGCAAACAGCTCAAGCGCCACGTCCGACCCCGCTAATCTCAAGCACAACTCTTCCGACATTGAAGCGCGTCCGAGGCTGGATAGGGCTGTATACGCATCACACTCGTCATCAGGTGACGGATACCGACCAATCAGCTTCGCCAATCCCCTTGCTTGACTGTTGCTCTGGTTGTTCTTCGACTGGTCGCACCCTTTTGTACCTGGCAGTCGTCGTCGACGATGTCCTCTTGGCTGCTGCATACTAGTCCCTCCCCGAGCAAGTATTGCGAAGGATTTACTCCGTAGCAAGGGTCCATGACCGTCCTTGCTTGTTTTCGTCAGGTATAAAGGTTTCGACCGACGACAGAGCTGACATCGACTCGGTCGTCTCCCTTTCGCATCATGAAGTCTCTTTCAATCGCTTCCTTGGGTTTCCTTGTTAGTGGTGCTCTCGCCCACACCATTTTCCAAGTGTGTATGCCCTCCTTGCACCCTTCTCCCTTTGTTAACCATTTTTCAAGGAACTCCACGTAAACGGGGTTTCTCAAGGCCACAAAGTTGGAATTCGGGTCCCTTCTTACGATGGTGTAAGTTCGAACATGGCTGATTTCTTAGAATCTTACCGACCTTTCATAGCCCATCGAAAATGTTGCCTCAAACGACATCATCTGCAACGGTGGCATCAATCCTTACTACCAACCCATGTCTCAAGTGATCATCGACGTCCCCGCTGGTGGTGATGTCACCGCAGAGTTCCATCATACACTTTCAGGCGCGAACCCTTCCGATTCCTCCGACCCCATTGACCCCACTCACAAGGGTC
>JAPEVF010000219.1:0-67744 GCA_029747585.1 Pleurotus djamor | reverse complement strand
ACCATCTTGCTTCTATCCGGCAGGTCATTTGACCACTAAATCGCTTAAAATAACGTAGCCCAAGGCTTCTTTCTACCGGAATATACCTTCTGTACCAACATATTTACTCTCTACGTACTTATTTACTGCTACTTTACTTCCCTTGTAATCGTCTCATTATAGGAGAGCCCCTTTGGCGGCTGACGGGTCCGGGTGGCCCGAAATGAATGACCCAATTTCGCTGACCGACTCGGGCGATCGATTTTGGTAAACTATACTCATCCTCCGTGAAACGCGGTAGCCTCCCCCACCAACATCTCAATGAACTCGACCTCTTAGACTCTTCTTCCATAAACGCCGCATAACTGTACAATAGCAATAACCCTCTCGGAAATCCCCTTCGCCGCCCTATGTCAATGGCAATCTCATTATCCAACGGCCCTTTCCAGTGTCTCACACTCACACTGCTCATTCTACCACCCATCCTCCTCACGACTTACTTTTTCGCCGCATTTCCAAGTCCACCAGAACCTTTGCTTATTTATCCTTCGCTAGAGTCGCTACCGAAGGCCCATTCTTCATGGGATATCTACCCAGAGGAATTTTACGACGGAGGAGCCTATGTCAAGTTTCCGTATGGCAAGGTGAGCGCGTTATCTGGGCGCTGGTCACTCACAAAGAGAGGGGGGGTACGCTTCTAACACTTGATCTCGCGATTTAGGTGAGGTACTGGTTGATTGGCCCGGAGGACGGCGAGAAGGTACGTGGCACATCACTGTTCGTCGCGTGTGAGCTCTCATTCACAATATCCCAATCTACATCCACAGATCGTCCTGATTCATGGATTGTCAATACCTGCGATGATATGGAAAGATGTCGCGCCACAACTTGCAGAGAAGGGCTATCGCGTGCTGCTCTATGGTAGATATCTAATCGGTTTCACACTGAGAACGCATTGTCTCATATGGGCATTGTAGATCTATATGGTCGCGGCTACTCAGAAGCACCCGCAACGACTTATACAACGACGCTCTATACCACCCAATTGGCCCTCCTGATGCAGCATATCCAATGGGACAAGGCCCATATCATCGGCGTGTCTATGGGCGGTGCTATCGCTGCGGCCTTTACGTCACAATACCCCCACCTCGTAGACGACCGAGTCGCGCTCATAGCATGTGCTGGTCTTATGGAATCCAATGATCTTCCGCGCACGGCCAAATTCATGTCCAGTCCCCTCGTCCAGACGATCGCGGGCAGCAGCATAGTTCGGGTACGTTATCCCCGCTCTTCATCCATTCCAATGAACCCTCACAATATACCAATATATATGTTGCGCAGTCGTATCTTCAACATCTGATCGTTTCAAAAGGCAATTCGACTCCGAAAACTAGTTCGGATGTCTCGCCCCGTTCAGATGAGAAGCAACATCCGCTTGGAGCTGGAAAGAGCGACGGAGAAGCCGAGGCCACTGATCCGGTCAAAATGTTCGCCAAAGGACCAAATAACGGTGTCGTTCAAGAGGCGAGTGATCCCTTCGAATAACCGCCATAAATGACTAACCTTGGCCATCCTTAGATCGTTCGCATTCAATCCGCCCATCTGCCAGGATACAACGGAGCTGTTGCGTCGTCTCTACGAGACGGTCCAATACGCGGTTTGCACTGCGCCTTCTCAGATGGTGACGCTTGGAGGGGAAAGCATATCGTCCTCATCCACGGCACTCAAGACAACACAGTACCTGTTCGATATGCGGATAAAATCAAGGGGATCATTGAAGACGCCGTCGAGAAATTCCCTGCATCCGAACAGACGAAACTCAAGCTGGTGAAAGTTCTGGGCGGTAAACACGATTTGACCATGAGCCATCCTGACTTGGTGATAAAGGAAATCGTGCAGCTTTTTACATGAACGATCTATTTCTACTCACCGCATACTTATGTTACCCCATAACTTCTTGCTATATTTCACGCTACGCTCGTTTGTTGTGCCCCTTGTTGTGCTTCCTTCATGTCGTAGTGTTCTAGTACTCTGATTGCTACCATCCCGTAACTTATATCACCCTATCCCGAGCCCACTTCCGTCGCCGAATCTTGATTTCTTTGCCGTAGTACGTAAACTTGAAGCCAGCATCAGACTGAATCGTTCGGAACACACGTCGAGGAGACTATGATTTCTGGACTCACGCAAGGAGACTGATAGCCAGTCGAAGACACGTGCACTGGGTGGTGCAGGGTCTCGAAGTGAAGTTGTGATTGGAAGATGCACGGAAGGGACGAGATGATCAGACGTCGAAGGAAGAGGTAGGTCAAATGTATATGTAGGTCTGCAATCAGCGCTCAGTGACAGTTTTTAAGCCAACAAAATTGTCGAGAAATCCTGAGCTAAACGGTTCCTTTGAAACGAACTATAAGTCCTCAGAGCGGAGGGCGGGGAGGGTATATGGTTGGTGAATCTAGTAGGGTATTAGAATACATCGTAGCGAATCGGATGTTTAACTGATGGGGTGTTCGTGGCCCAAGGCTCCGCCGTTACATGTTCCTTGATCTTCACGAGGGTAGGACGGTCAGTAGGTTTATCGGCCCAGCAAGCACAGATAAAATGCCACCGGGAGTCTGTTATCCGAGGGTCTACAGGTCTCTTCGGTCGGCGGCCCTGGACAAGCTCAATTAATACCTGAGGGTCTGTCTTGATGTAGTGGTATGGGATCGTCCCGGTCAAAGTCTTTCAAAATCTGAGTCAAGGATTCCTATTCAAATTGAACAAGAAGTTACCTGTAATGTGATGCTTCCAAACGAGTAGATATCGCTCTCCGGCATGGGCAAAGGTAAAACACCATCCTCCGCACCGACGCGATACTTCTCGGGAGCTGAGAACCGGATGTTTCCACTGATGGATGTCGTCAACATTGAGGAACGTTGCATATCTGATACGACGGTGGCGAGGCCGAAGTCACTGAGGTATGCGTCTCCAACGGAACTGATTAGGACGTTGCACTATAATCATGATCGGCTCCAAGCCAGGGTAAATGGATTGAAATGGGGCTTACGCTTGTCAGGTCCCCATGAACCACCGAGCGAGAGTGCACTGGAAAAGGCGTTGGCAACTTGCGATTCACCACCTAGAAAACGTACGATAGGCCAGACCGCAGCAAACTTGTCGAAGCTATAAAGATCGCGATCAATCATGGGGATATGGGCGGCTGGGAGGCACATACAATTTGGTATCGTCTCTCTATGGTCAAGTTTTCACCAGTTCGAGAGAGATAACCATTCAGGCTACCATTTTCCATCCATGGGCATACCATTGATACATATGGACCAAACTCAGATACTATTCCGTGCAATGGCAATATTTGCGGGTGTTCGAGGGAATGCCAAACGGTTAACTCCCGGCGCAGTCTCTGATTAGACAGGATCAGCTTCCAGGGGATGTTCAGTACAGATAGAGCAAGATGCTAACTTTATCAAGTTTACGCTTGTCGTTTATGCCACTTTTCACAGATCGCAGGACCTTGACAGCGACCTAGAGATTGTAAACATAGAAGCTGCAAGATAGCGGTTGCGCCCTCAAGGCCTCACCTTCCGCATCTGACGTCTTCTTGGCATCCAATGATGCTTCTGATTCCAATCGCATATCCAAATATCTGCAAACCCTCCATGGGTATCTGGATATGTACCTCTCTTGGTTATATGCGTGGTGAGATCTGGAAGCAACAAGTCCGATAATCGGACAGAATTAAGAGCCTGTCCAGGACGCTGGGGATCAGTAAAGCTTCGAGGGAAAACAGGCAAAGGCTCCCCACATCCTTCTTTAGTTTAGGGTACCGTCTGGCGAGTTCTTGATGGACACTGCAGGTCAGAATGTCGAACTGTGATGTTGGCATAACCGCGAGGGTTTGTCGAGCTTGGTTGCGTGTCAAAGAAAATCCCTGCAGCGGAGGTAGAAAGGGGTGTTAACAGTCTAGGTTCAGTTCATTTTTAAAGTGAAAATGGTTCACATACGCGGGGTTTCCACCTTTCTACGAGAAAGTTCATCATACATATCCATGGATAAATCATGGACTTGTTAGTTGCTGAATTTTTCTAGTTTCTGGCTAATATCCTGAGACACGTTTGACAACGCTGAGACTTGGGTCCCAGAGGTATGTTGGGTGAAGAAGAGAGACAAAATGACCCACCCTTTACCGGGTGGCCATCCAGGTACGTCGAGAGCTTGGTGAAGTGAACGTGAACTTCCAGCGTGGTTGCACTAGTTGCCACAGTGAATGAGTTAGTAGTGGGAGATGGCGTTGGCGAAGAAGTTTGCTTCGAGAATCGATGGAGTCATGTAAGACAGAAAGAACGAGCGAAGCATCGACGGCGACATGATGGGGGAGAAGAGGGATGGTCCGGATGGAGGTACAGCTGCGTCGTTTTTAGGAAGGGGCAAGAGGTGCAAGCACAAATGATACCATCAGACATGAGAGATCGATAGTATATTTTCAGGCTGTACAACACGCTCTGATGTAGGCTATGCAGCTGCTGCGCTATTAGCGACTGGCGATAGTGTTCACCAGTGTTGGACGAATAGTCTATGATGTTTCGACCTGTGGTCGATGACTGGGTCACGACGTCTGTGTCAAGAAGTCTGACAGCGACTCTGGATTGAAGTCGAAGTAGYCNGATCAGAGAGTATACACGCTGTCGGGATTTATTGAAGAGGACTCGCTGGCCATCCAACTATCGAAATCCGAGCTGACTTGAACGGTTGGAAGGGATTGAGCGGTCACAACTACTCACCCATTCACTGACAGACCAGAAAGGATTGTAAAGGCGGCTAAACCGAGATGTATCGTAAGCTGGTGGTTCAGTCGACAAGTGTCTCAGTAGCTTACTTCCCAGAAACTTTATTCAGAGCTGCCACCGAGTCCATCAATGGAGCAGGAGTTGACAGGCATTGAGGATCATCGGTGAGGAGCTTGGCATCTAGACTGAGTGCCGACTTGCAGAAAATATCTAGAGCAAGTCTTCCAGCAAAGTCTAACAGGTCTTGTCAGTGGTTTGGACAATGAACACTTTCAAGAGTCAAACTCACGATTCCAGTCTATGACCAGGCTTTGTTTGCCCGCTGCATGGAGGAGCGTTTTCGCGGTCGGAAGAATCTATTTCGGTCAATGAGTCAGTCATCAGGAGCCCTCATGGAGGATGGGCCTTACGTTAGCAAGCGATTGTACCACATGATCGTTCGCGGATTTGAGTTGGTATACTGGTCTGAGGAAAAGTACATGGCGTCGTGGTCAGTGCCTTGCGATTGGACAGGGATATGCAAACCTACAATTGAACCCGCCTGGTTAGCCGCCATGATTTGCCTTCAGTCCCGAAGGCGGAGTAACCAGGAAATTCGCGGAATATAGAGAGTGCCGCTTCTCCTTTGCCAAACGTGATATTATCACCTACGAGTTTGAGACGGTGAGCTTGGAAATAGTGTTTGTGTCGCGGAGAAGATACCTTTGCGCATGATCTCCAACCATTGCGGAACATTGATGACCACGACACGTCCCCATGATGGCCTGGAGTGAATGAGATACATTTGGAAGCCACAACGAAGCGAATCTGGACGCAATGCTTACATTGAGAACGTAAAGCACTCACCATACTTCGCCTGGCAAGCGCCAAACCAGCGAAGCATTTGCTGGCTGTTAAAAAAAATCTCAATTGTATTTCCAACCAAGGGTAGTGGGCGAGGTCCAGGAAGGCGACGTTCTGACCGGGTCCCAACGTATGAATCAGGGTACGCAACGGCCATGGCAAGGAGACACATGAGCAGGCCGTATACGACCATCGCAGTTGGTTGCGTAAATGGATCCGGGATAAGTGAGTTCATATTGAAGCAAGGCAGTATGGTGTGTGCGTGCGCTCTGGTGAAGCTGGGCCTGGGGGGCACTTACTGGGGGGGGGGGGGTTGGCGAGTGGATCGAAGGGTTGTGTCAAACGATGTGTCTGGTCGGTGAAACGAGACTTGACGTACACTATAATCTAGCCATGCAGGTGGAATTCTGACGTGGAAACCTGGAAGTATAATCGGAACAAGTATCACATCTACGATTTTGTGAGAATGGGGTTACTACTCACTTGCAAGATGTCGTGGAAGCAGTCAATCGGCCGTGTCAACCACTCTATTTTAGAAACAGCGGCGGAGATCAGGGTACTATTGGTATTTATAGCTTCCAGCGCCGCGGACGAAGTGGATACTGTTGCTTTCATCAATGGGATCAGTTCTTTTGGATGGACACCCATAATTATATTGGTACGAAGAGCACAGGAACCCACATGAAGAAGGAAACAGAGACAGATCAAAGTTACATGTGACGCAAGTGGGGCCTATTCTCTAAGTCTGGCAGACGCCCCAACATTGAGGTGAATGATGAACAACCAGATCTGAGAAAAGTGCGCCGGATGCAAGTTAGAAGATCGATGATGATCAGTCACACTCAGAGTACCCACATTGTACAGTTGATACGTCGCTGCATCAGAGCTTCGTTGCTGGGAGTAGGAAAACCGCAGGCCCACACAGCCTGCGAGTGCGACGGTAAGAAATGACATGGTAAGCGACTTTTGGCCGACTTCCATGCAAAAAAGAGACCATCCGATCAGGAGGGGAAGCATTAATCGCCTCGACCATCGCGGGAATGCGAGGGGAAAGGTGTACCTATGGAGGAGGAGGTCGCCGTCGATATCGCGGAAGTCTTGGGCTTGAACAGTCGTCCCGATGATTAAGGCGCTGCCAAACACAGCGAGTGTTTGATACGACGATAGACATTTCCCAGCTTTGAATTAAAGGTGAGCCCCCGAGTATAAACCAGGAACAGGGTGCCCACCTGCTAGAAATGTTGCTCCCGACTCGAATAGGGCATATCCAACCGCGGTGCATATATTTTTGGTCAACCAGTGCCGAGCAAAATTAAATTCATTATGCACAACCATGACCAAGGATAAGGAAGCACCAATCACAGCGATGTCTAGCCAACGTGAAATCAACACACATAGAGGCAGGAGGGCCCATCGTAGCCAACGTGCAGCGGTGAGTGATATACGCCCAGATGGAATGGGCCGCCATGGTTTGTTGACTGCATCTTCCCTAGGAGCCGAGGCTTGGTTCGAGATGCAAAATTGGAGAAGGTTAAGCCATATCCACGCGAGCATGATAGCTACACGGGATAAAGAAGGCGTCCCGGTCATTGACAAAGCAAAGACGGACTGAATAAGAGAAGAAAACAAGTCAGGAGACAAATAGTAGCATTCACTGAACTAACGGATACGAACAACGGGGATGATGATGGTTTTAATATCCGATTTAGTGAACAACCATGCAGTTGTCAGCGTCTGGCTAAGAAGGCGAGACATGACTGCGAGAATTGAAGACGAGCCTGATTACAGGGAGTGAGCGAACAAAGAGAACGATCCCCGTAGTGCCCCGCTGTAGGTGAGTGGGGAGCATATGCATGTTCCCTATTTTATATTCCCGAGGGTACTAAATTAGGTTGGTGCTGCACATGTCGGTAAACTGCAGAACTAGTCCTTACCAACTGCCCATAATGGTACGCAGACAAGCACTTCTTAAGTTGGCTGTCGATTATATTCCAAGTATTATGACTCTTCGGATACCAAAGGTAAGACCATTTTGGATACCATGGGAGCAGATGGATATCAAGGCAAAGCTGCGGGTGATATCAAAAAATGCGAGCGCGCCGGATGTTCTCTTGATGATTTAGAACCGATAAGAATGGTCTGATAGAACCATGTGTGATGCGGTGACGAAGGTGGGTAAGCCATACAGGAAGCATGCCTTGATAGTTGCTTGATAGTATAAAAGAGAGGAAGGAAGGCGATGTCAGACCAGCAAAAATGCAGCCCGAAACTAACTCTTACGATTTCGTAATCATTGGCGCCGGCACTGCTGGCTTGGCTGTTGCAAAGCGCTTGTCTCAAGCCTACGGCCAATTTTCAGTCTGCGTCCTCGAGGCCGGAAACAGCTTGAAGCCAGATAGGAAAGATGTCGCCATGACCGTATGTACTTTGTGAATAAATATCTACACGGTGCTCAACGCGTTCCTCATCCTTGTAGGTTATGGCTACGGCCGTCTTGGCAAAGAAAGACGAAATCGTCTGGCCCTACAAGACTTCCCCTCAGAGCCAACTCAATGGCCGTGAAGTTGACCTTCCTGCCGGACGAGTCTTAGGTGGCTCCAGCAACCTAAACTACGCGATCTGGACGCGAGGAAACGCCACCGACTTCGATTTCATTGCGAAAATTTCCGACAATCCAAGTTGGGCCTTTGACCGTCTCCTCCCTTACTTCAAGAAGAGCGAGACTTTTCACTTCCCCAAAGACTCTCTCGAATTCAAACCAGCACTTCATGGCAACTCTGGCCCAATCCACGTCGTTCCCTATCTCGCCACTGGACGAGAGTTCAAGTGGAGGACTCCCACAGCAGAGTCCTACAAACGCGCTGGTTTTGTGTATAAAGCTGACATCAATGACGGAGAGACTCTTGGATACGGGGACCTTACCAGTAGTGCATACTTTCAAGGCGGCGGTCGGCAATCTTCTCGGACTTACATTACTGAGAAGCCCGATAATCTCACGATTTTCGAAGGGCAGACCGTCTCTCATGTCCTATTTGAAGGAACACGTGCAATTGGGGTTGAGACTATCCATGGCGAGAAGTACAGCGCCCGCAAAGAAGGTATGTCTCCTGTTCTTGGTGTCAACCCTGCGACAACGTCTCACAACATTGTAGTGTTGGTCTGTGCAGGCGCCTTGCGTTCACCAGCGATTCTGCAACTGTCGGGCATTGGACCCGAAGATCTCCTCAAGAGCCTTGATATTCCCACTGTCGCTGTTTCCCCCGGCGTCGGCGAGAACTTTTGGGACCACCCCATCCTCCATCTTCGCTGGAGAGTGAAAGAGGCTGCACGAGGCGATACGGTCGACGACCTCCGAGTACCCGCGCGAATACAGGAAGAGATGGCAGCATATGCTGCGAATGGCACTGGTCTTCTAGGAGGAAATCCCTTCGAGTTCACCGCTTGGAAGAACCTCTCGGATATCTGCTCTCAAGCCCTCCAAAAAGACACGGTGAGAAATACTCAACTGAACCGAAAACCGAATATCTAATAGCCCCTGTCTTCGTTTTTAGGCTCTTCATCTTTCCTCAAATTACCAGAGTTATCTCGAGTCAACCACCACAGCTCATTCCCAATATCTTATCGCGTATGGGTTCGCCAACGGGCGCAACGTTCAAGGCCCTGATTCTCATATTTCAATCTCGCCAATGCTTGTGACTCCTACTGCTCGTGGTTTCGTCAGGATTACCTCGAAAGATCCAGCTGTCTTACCTACATTCAATCCTAACTGGCTAGGGACGGATACAGATATGGAACTCATGAAGGCGGCTGTCAAGACTGGCGCAGCAATGATGCAAAGCCCAGTCTGGAAAGAGTTCCTTGACACCGAGGTCACCGAAGAGAACGGTGTTCTCGGGTTCTCTGACGAAATCATCGACCAGAGGCTGAAGGACTGCGCCGTAACCACTTGGCACTACGTGAGCTCTCTATTTATTCCTTCTTTTGCCAACGCTGAGCAATTGTTCTCAGGGTGGTACGTGTGCTATGGGCTCTCAGTCCAACACGGAAGTTGCCCCCGTCGTTGATTCCGAGTGCCGTGTCTATGGGGTCAATGGCCTCCGAGTTATTGGTGAGCCCGCGTTACGATAATCCGCCTCTCTCCCCGCCATTAATGTGATCTTTGCAGATATGAGTGTTTATCCCATCCCCATATCAGCCAATACGCAAGCCGCAACTTATGCCCTCGCTGAGAAGATTGCAGATGTGATTTTGACCCACTATCGTATCTAATTCGCTACCCAGGCCTATACAGGCTTGCCGATGCCTCTATATGTACTGTCTATTTTGAATGGAACGCGCATTACCACGGGACGTTTACATGACAAGTCAGAAAGACGGTACTCTACTCAGAGACAAAGATTCATATCCATTCCCGGATACGAAACCCTCGGGGACTTGTGGGGACGTTTTCAGACCGTCTGTGGTGCAATCAGCATCTTTAAGCCAGTGGCTCAAATGAATTAGAGTGAGACCTTGTTAAGCGTCGGCACTTAGAGTGGATTACTTTGCCAGAAGTTGATAGTTAGCATCGCCTCATTTACATGAAGACAGGGCGAGAATGTAGTTGAACGAGATCGAGGATATTATCGTGCAGAGGGCGGGACATGTTGATCAGGAAGAAGTATTTGTGAACGACGGATTACACCGGTAAGGACGAGGAGACTGTAAGCATGAGAATCCGTGCGTATTCATGAACCTCAGTTACTAAAGATGACGCGTGCCTTGGGAAGTGTTGAAGAGTATTGAAATATTGAAACGTCAAGCTTCTTGAAGGGTGGACGTTCGTACCATACTGCATGCCGCGTTATCATATCGTTAGTTTTGACAGTTCGCGGTCGGGAATTCGGCAGGAACATAAAAGCCTGCACCAGAGGCCGTCCGTAAAGGAGAACTCTATATATTTAAAGGCTTTCATGTGAGTCACAACAGGAAGTTCAGACGTAGATGCGCAGAACCAGGCACTACCGTCAGCATACTAATCAGAAAGCGCGGTGGGTAGCGGAAGCTTCCTTGTCTGCACATGGATCTTTATATAACGGGGAGAACACAAGGGGACATTGACGGTGTACACGATACAGGGACCAGAATTAGAACTTGCCGAAACCGCGCAGCCCCATGACTCTCGCGACTAGGACAAAGATGGCCCCAACAATGAGTGTGAGTCCGACGAAGATTTGGAGACCCAAGTAATCTCCGCCCTGAGAATCAAGTATAGCTAAGATGCGAAGGAAGACCAGCCCCCAATGAGCATGAAGATGGGTAGTGAAGCTAAATAAAGCACACACCTCCGGCAATGGAAGGTCCAGCAAGGATCCCGGGTGCCATGAAGAGGCTGATAAAGATCATGGCACCATAAGCAAGCACACCGAGTGAAGGCCACGATCGAACTCACGAAAATATCCCAACTCTAGCTCCAATTCGAGATGGATGAGGAGTCAACTGTCCGGTGCATGCGACAGCGATTGACGATACCGATGCTGAGACAGGTTCGTACTCAGTCGATTACCTTGTCTGTGAGGAGATATTTAGATATGCATACCAGAAGTGAAGCCGAATCTGAGAGATGGGGTAAGTATGATTTGGGATGTCTTAGAATGGAATAGGCGCACAGAACACAGAACGCTATGATTGAACCAAGACCTTCCGCAGTCGACCATACCGCAAGCGACCATACACCGCCGAGTATGGTTATGGGAATGAGCATATTGAATTTCCCGAACTAACAGTATAACCCCGTGAGTGATACTGGAGGGCAAAAACGGACGATCCTCACCTTGTCTCCCAAGAATCCAACCAAAATACGGCCAATAAGGCCAGACGCATTCATCACCGAGATCGTGTAGAACGAAACGGAAGGATTAAGCCCTTTCGACAGAGCGAAGAGTTCAATGTACCACAGTGGCGGGTATAGGCCTGTTAAAACGATCCAATGAGTCTAATCTGATCTTTCACGACAGACTGGACTCGCCAAAGGAGAAAAGGAAGCCGCCCACAGCGTAAACCATGAAGATCGGCTCCTTGAACGTGTCCAAGTCAATTAGAGGAAGCTTCATGTTCCGCGGGAGCCTGTCCTTTGCTAGCGGGATGGAAACAACTTGAATGGCCAGGTTGAAAAAGGCCATGGTTCGTACAGCCCAAGGAAACCCAATGGAGTCGATGAGGCGAGAGAGCATTGCTGGGTAGATGACTCCTGAGAGTGAAGCTCCGGAGACGACCTTCAATGAAAGATGAGTAAGTAGTTTTCAAGAGCAATTATTTCTCGATGAGACTTGCCAAACCAACAGCGAGTGCTCTGCGTCTAAAAAACCAATGGGATGGCAGAGCCATGAGTGGATAGAATTGCATGGCTATCCCAAGGCCAACGCCGATCCCATGGGCAAGGAAAACTTGGTAGTATGTCGTCGCAAGGGAAGTCATCATGAGACTGAACACAGAAAGCAGGCATCCAGGTACGAGAAGAGGCTATCAAAATGGGTTAAGTCGAGCGAGCATTGGAGTGTCACTCGCATTGACATACACGGGAACCATAGGCGTCGAATATACGTCCAAACATGAGACCACTGACATAGGTCAGGGTGAGTTGAACGGATCCGATCCATGTTATGCTCGAGACAGAATGATCGGTGAGCAGGGTTTCGGCGTAATACGTGGTGAAGGTGCCAAACGCGGTGAGTTGACCTGGTTACAATTTAGAAAGCGCTGAGCGGGGATAGTGTACATGCATACCGTATGAGGTTAACGAGAGCAAGAAGCAGCCAACGATGGCCAGCCAGGCCTCAGCGCCACCATCAGGGAATGTTATCGCAGGCTTCGGTGGCCCTGCCTTTTCCTGCTTGTCAACATCTGCGCTGTCGCGCGAGACTTGGTCTTGGAGAGGAGGTTGCGTGTCGGGCATGAAAGCACTTGGGGGGAAAAGGCACTGACCGAGTAACAGAGAGAGGTTGAGGGATACTTCATACTCACCACACGAGGCCCAGATGTTCCATTTCGAAGGGTGTCCAAAAATAAACCAGCAACAATAAATAGCAATCGTCACTGCCGAGAGGGAAGGTTTGATTCGACTTCCCGTGCACTTGCAACTGTCTCCCATCGCATCAACGTACGTGATTCAACATTCAACCCACATACTTACCGATCACGGTCAGGATGAGCCACCCACTGGTACCGATCACCGCATACCTTCTCACCGTATCACCTCATCCGTGTCCCATACGTTGCGGCGCTGGACTGAGAAAGATAGAAGGTCAGAAGAGATATTATCATCAAAAGATCCTGACTGTTCGGACTTCGGAGTGAGGTTGATCGGGCACCTGCAGATTGAATTTGGGTGTATTGTGTATGACGCATGGTACTTGCATTAATTGATGACTCGCCTGGACGAGAAAAGTCGACCGTGTCCACAGCCCAGTGAGCATCTCAACTTATAGATTCTCAAGTTCCGGCAAGTTCACGCGTCATATGTCACGTTCCAGTGTTCGGCATCGTGATTTGTTGCCACGCACCAATCACTGACGCTATCTTGGCCAAAGTCAGCTCGAGCTCCGCGTATGTGTGCTTCTCTCTTGCAGCAGATGGGTCTCTCTTGGGCTGTTCGTTGAAAATGACCCTCTGGATGGGCGTTGGTCGTCGTTCTGAGGAGCGTCTTCAAGAGGGTTGCATTTCTCCAAAATGGGGATTTCAGCTGCCGGAAGGGTAAGCCATTCTTCAACTCATACTCACTTCTCTCCCTTAAACCCAATGCCGCACAGGTTTGAAATGATCAAATCGTCACCCACAGAATGCGGTTGACGATGGCCGTGTGTTTTTCTGCCGAGCGCTCTCAGTGTCTACGTCCCACTTGCCCCAAAGCACCACCACTGAGCATATGGATGCGCTTGGACCTGTTCACCTGGGCTGTCCGTCTTCCTCTTCTGTCAAAATAGATGGGTTATTTCCTCTTTAGAAGGAGTCTACCTGGCTGTGGTGGTTTTCAAAGCCGATAAAAAGCGAACTCTGGCAATGGGCATCACCTCCAGTCTCAACAACTCACACCATCATGTCTTCCCTGGCCGGTGACTTCGACAACGCAGATTAGCGCCCCTACCAACTTCGACTTCTTCCCCACTGAGTCCAAGGACAATTCCAGTTACTCCTCCAGAGTTGATAGAGTCTTTGATGAGCCTGCTGCACGACTTGCCAGACAATGTCATATGGAGCTTGAATCTCGCGGGTCTCATCGACAAAGCCGCCAATAGGGTTCTTCAAAGTCGACTTGCCCTTCTCACCGCAAATTTTGACCTCGTATCCAAGCCCAAGAAAGGTATGGGCTTTTGCTGCTCTTCTCATCGTGCTGTATCTGATTCTTTCCCGCCCATTTCACTTTTCGTCAAGGCTCGAAGGATGGCACCGTGTCCCAGGCGACAAAGCGTGCACTGGCTCAACGCCAGTCTACTCTATAAGGCCCCAACGATGAACCAGTGACGTTTACGTTTACTATGAGGAGTATAGAGGGGAATTGCGCGGTACACACTAACCTAGGTACGACTATTTGGTCTACTGATATCACTCCCACTCCCATAAATTTCATGAGTATCATCGCGTGTACTTGTTGTAATGGCGTCAACCTTGATTGTCGCATTGACAAGCCCCAATTCACTCCCTTTATACCCGACCACAGCCTGACTCCCCTCCACATCCGTAGCGCTCCTAGATCGAACTACGAACCTGGATGGCCACCTGCTTGACCTGCTTGACGGGCCGTTTGTAGACATGAACATGCTACTCTGTTCTTTCTTGCTGGTGAGAACGGCGTAGATCATGAGACATGGAGTTATGGCCAATATTTGTACCATGATGGTGTTTACCGTCCAATGTGCTTGTGATCCAGTTCGGTAGACGGTGAGGTGGATGACCATGCATATCGGATATATACTTGCTGACTCTAGAATGACCAAAGCAAGGTGACGGTAGCGTCGACCATGATGAGCGCCTAGGGAGTTGCCCATAGCTTTGGAGACTCGGAGAAGGTGGTAAATGATAAGGCCGGAGACAATGAGGTTGTTGCTCATGGATAAAATGACGAATGCCTCGAACCATTCCGTAATCTTCGTTGAAAAGATATCTTCAGCGGACGTGAGCCGAGAAATCTGAACCATGACACTAATTCCACAGACTGTAGGGAGATGTCAACAGGATGCTATTGACGAGTAAACGGGAAAATACAAACATTCTAGTGCACATATCATGAACCCAAAGACGAAAACAATCCACCATTTCTTGCCCCAGACAATAAAGCAACGCCAAACCTAGGACATCGGAGATCAGGGAGAGCTTAGCCTTCAACCATGGACGCCGGATGGAAATGTCACGTACAACGAGGCAGTCTCCAATGAAGATAGATACGCCATAGATGCTCAGGGAGAAGAGACTGAGCCATTCGGTCTGGTCCGCGATGTATGCCGTAGGGCCCCCGGGTTCATTCCGAAGGACGATGAACGCATTGACGAAGCGCCGAATGGTGACACCGATGTGCATGGTCGACAAGATAAATAAGAGCACGATGCCAGACCAAAGGGCCAGACTGGTTGAAGCACGGGGGCGATTGTACATGATCTGAACAGTTTTTCCAAATAGCATGATATAGATCCCTAGAGGCATCGAGGATTCCTAAAGTCAGAACACATGTAGCGATAGAAGCCTTAAAGGCTTTGCCTTTTCAACGTACCGTAGAGGAAGGCTTCGAGAAATGCAGCTACAATAGTAGCCATCTCAAGGCTGATACTCGACATGGTGTATTTTCAAGTTGCGTTGGTGGGCGGGCCGCGGCGATGATAGTAAACTGATCGTTTCTTAGCCTCCTCATTTTATGGCACGGTGGGCGCATCTGTTGATTATCAGTTCACATAGTCTTCTGGGAGGTAATGGCTATACTTGGGTCGCAAGTTTGTCTCACTCAGCCTACGTTCGAGGTACAAACCGCTGGAGAGATCAGAACAAGGAGTCGGCCAAACTGTGTCACACATGACACCATAAGTCTAAGGTCCCCGTCGATTGTGTACGACTCCACCAAGAGAACTTGGAAGTCGGAAGCTGAGAATAGACTGATAGATGAGAGGAACCATGGATAAACCATGGTCAGGGGAGTGCCGACATTCGATATTTACACAGCACTGCGCCCACAAGAAGCAAAAACCAACTTCTTTGAGATGCGAAGTCGTCGGCGACAACTAAGTTTCTCAGTTGTTGTTCGATGCTTACCACTGCCCTGCCAATGCTAATATTGCCAAGGTTGGGCAATGGGAATATCTGAGTTGAGTATGAACTTGGAGTTATTACAGAAACCGTTAGAGGCCGTTACTCTATATTCATCCTAGAGTGCGAGGTTTCTATAACCGTGTAATGGAGTACACCAACGCGGGCCAGGTAGGCTCCTGTGTAAGTGTCGGATCGTCCATCTCAATCCCTCGAATTACCGCTTCAACTTTGACAGTTCCCTTCTCAAAAACTTGTCCGTCCCAGAGCTCTTCCCAGCTTTGTGGAGAGTGACAAAACATACGATACTCAACATCCTTGAAATGTGTCACCCGAACTCCTTTCTCCTGCATACCTCCGTGTATCCCAAAGATTACCGAGCCTTTCTCTGGAGAGAGGAGACTAGCAGTGCGCTTTGCGAGTTTGAGTTGAGTCTCCTCATCGAAGAGGTGGAAGAACAGGGATGCGTGTATGGCTGACACATGCCCTCGGAGGGGTGTGAGACTTGTGAGGGTTTGTAGGTTGGGCGGAGGTGTTGAGGTAGCGTACGAAGGCTGCGAGGGCTCAAGGACTGCATGGTCAAAGATATCGCCGCCTACGAAGGACACAGGGAGACTTTGGGGAGACGTCTTGAATAGCTCATGTCCCATGTTCCAGAAATCTGTGGAGTTGGCGTTAGCGTAAACCACACGAGTTGTCAGCCAAACTCATACTACGGGAGAGCGATGGATTCACCTTGTTCGAGATCAGTGGCAACACAACGTTCAGCTGGCCATCCATCAACGATGGCTTTCCTGAGATCAGTGCCGACTACACAGGAATTTAGATTCCCGATATGCGCGACGCAAGGAGGAGGAATACATACAGCAACAGCCCATGTCCAAGAAGATGGGATGAGAATGTGTATGAGCGAGTTCGAGAGCCTTGCGATATGCAGGAAGATGGGAGACTTTGAGTCTGAGAAGGTATCAGCCAGATGATTATCACGAAAATAACTGAAGTGGCAGTACCTTGTGAACGTAAATCTGCGGATGCACGGGTACCCGTGGACCTATGAGGAAGTTAATGAAGATTGAACTAAAGACCATGGACGGAAAGCTGAGTATCATACGTTATAGGCCTTTGCCTGAACTTGCAAGATATGCTGCTTGAGTTCATCATCGGTTTTGATCCCAGTGATGTTCTTAAAAAATGCGAGCTCGTCGGGCTTGGGGACGTAGAGACTTTCGTCCAGAGGAGGTCGCGTTGAAGCATCTGTGAACGAGAGTTGTGCCATACTCAACTTCGACGGGCAGAGGAAGGGCCAAGAACCAGGTGAGTCGATTTCATCTCGATATTTATAGCAACGTACTCTATTATTGGAGTGGAAAGTTGGAACTTCGAACTAGCAGCGTCATCGTAGGTTTCACAGATAGCGATGATATCGCATCATGATCGGGTTGTACCGCGAGGGTATGTGAGCGTTCTGATTGTGCTATTACCGTAGTTTCTATAGAGGTCATCGTAAACGGTCAAGGTGGTGGCCTTCGACTGGAACAGGAACAATGAGCGAAGAACTTTTCACCATTCAGAACCAAATAAATGGACAATCTGCAATCGGGTGAGAAGAAAAACGGAGAAACTAGATACGCACTTGCTGCGACCAAGCTACCATAAGCAGAAGCTAATGGGCAGACTGATGGGGTCTAGAAGGGCGAGTCACAGTATAGGATACACACAGTCTGGCCATTCACTGAGTTTCCGAAGACGTTCGGCGTTGATCCAACAAGATAGGGGTTCGCGCTCGCGCTCACAGGTGCAGAGTTTTCTGCCCGCAACTCAACCGCCACACTTCTACGCGTAGGTAGCAAGTTTCCATCAACGAGAGCAAGTTAATTCCAGCCCCAAATCCAGAAGCTGAGTTCCTGTACGCCATCAATAAAGAACTGATGATGATCAGAGAGTTTTCGGAATCCTTTCATTTGGCTCTCAGGCGTCGGGTTCAAACCCGTCCACACCTAGGACACCATAACGTCCAGTCAACGTCCAGTGCTACTAAATCTAACCCATGGCATACAGGGCACCATAATTGCGCCAAAATTGAAATCCGGCACCTGAACGGTCGCATCATGCACCGTGTTCCACAGAATCTTCTCTGTTCTTCTATGATAGCTATCTTTCTCAGCGCAGCACCGCCGTATATGGGATATCGGCGTATTTGATGATAATGCAGATGCTTCCTGACGATGATATGGTGGGTGGTTAATATGCAATGGTTTCAACATCGATTGATCGGCGACTTGAAGGGTGTGGGTCGAACGTTGAAAGTTGAACATTGCAGGGCGAGTGGATGGATGGGGGTGACTCATCATGCCGAGGGAGTAATGGAACGTCGACCATCCTTCGCAGTAACATCAAATCTTCAATGACGGACTCATCGATAATGGCCACAACGGTGGTCACTCGGAATAGAACACCCCCGGCGTCATCGTCACCCTCAGTACGCCTCAAGTATCCCTCTCGACCAGGTTAACCCCTCCCTTTTTCCAAGGCGCCGCTATGTTTGACACACAGTCCCCTCTGCGAGATGAAGTTTCGCATGTCAGCGGGGACAATCCACAAACCGGAAGGGAAGGAAAAGGCAAACGTTTCTTGATGGTGGCGTCGACGCTTGAACTGACGTCGTAGGTTGCTTTCTCCTTTCATTGACGTCACTATCCATAGCCTATAGGCCCTTTCCGACCAGGGCCAGTGGTACCACGCGCTTTGCTCCCCAATCATTCAGTCTCGAGCATAACATGGATTGGGTCAGCTCAATCTAACCTATGTCAGTGGTCTCATTTTTGGGCGTATACTCGATACGTATGGTTCCCGTGTAAGTCAAGCGTCTTGTCTTTGGAAAATGACTCCTCGATGTTCCTCATATCGTTTTGATAGGCTCTCCTCATTCCTGCTCTCTGCATTCAGTCTTCTGATGACTTCCCTGTAACGACGTACTACCAGGTTTTTCTTTGTCACAGAATTGGTGTTGGTTTCAAAATAGCTATGCAGTTCTACCCCTCATGGCTCTGCGATCTCGTTGGTTTTCTTCGACGTCCTCTACTCTAGAGCGTTTGCTGTTGGTTTGGTAAGCCATATCCGTAGATAATCGCTTTGTGACTCGCTCATTCCCCTTCGAAGGTCGTATTTGGGACCGCCCGTTTGTGGTCAACGAATCCTCCCGGAGCAGCTCAAAATTAAACGATATTGTTAGGCACTGTCATGGTTTCGGTATACTGGACTCCGTCCATCAGAAAACCAACCCACGACTACAAAGTAGTGGCGATGGGGTGCTCATGAACACCTCTTATTCCTTAAATTTGGGCTGATCATCTGACTCCACTAACACGAGATCAAACATTCATCATCCACTGCGAGGAACTAAATTGGTGTATTTTCTACAGGCTATAATCTTCGAAGGAGGTGGAAACAGCTTTGTCGATGTGGCCTTCCTCGGCCATCCTCTTCAGAATGATCTCGGTCTCCGCACGTAAACCTTTAAGCCTGTCTTGCGTGGTATATCGTGGCTCCCATCCCAGTACGCGCGAATGCGCAGATAGACAGCGAGAGGTACTCCCAAGAAAGGCACTCTAGAGTTTCAGTTAGTCCCATGCCTCGAGGTGATATAAGATGAGTTGTACATACCCCGACTTTCCCAAAATAACGCAACTCTTCTTCACGAGAAAACTGCGTTGGTTCTGGACTCATACCAACACGTAAGGAGACCAGCGCCTGGGATATAGCTTGAGCTACTTCATAGTGCGTTACATTTCCATTTTCCGCGAAGTAATACCCATTGACTCCGTGGTCAGCATCGGGATTCACAGTTACGTCTTTGAACAGGAGTAGATAGAGGTCACCAACTGGAATAATCAACCAAGGTGAGGACGATATGTAACAGAGGTGAAAGGAATGCCTCACGATCCTCGATATGAACATTGTGCCAGACATTGCTACCATTCCCTATCATTCCACCATTTCCACGCCGGATGGAGGCACGAATGTGCAATGGAGGGAAAACAGAGTGTGCATTGGATATTCCCAAACGCGGAAGCTCACTCTCCGCAACTCCAAACACACTTGAAGGAAGGACAATGTATGTCTTAGTGTATCCTAATTGAGATGGGCCTATTTATCCGAGCCATGACTTGAAGAGAATGGGAAACAACGTTACTTACCTGCTAGATCGGCCTCGACGAGCTTAAGGTCAACGTTGCGGTGTATCGAATTCGGATCAAGTGTTTTCATCTGCTCAGCGTCGGAATCGACATAGGTGGGGGCATCAGATGACATCCCTCCAGAGAATACCGCGCCGACACCTTGAGACTATGTGTTTGGACAGGAACAATACAACCACCCGATCGAACTTACCGGCACCGGACTGTGGAAGGGGGCTGAGGTAGAAATTCAACGGAGAGTATTATGGGCACGTACGGTGTGGATCAAAATGGGACGAACTCCCATTCTCTCGAATAATTCTTTCTGACCTTTCAGGATGGCCAAAATCGAGGGCATGTGATCTGAATTAGCCTGAAATATAATCTATGACTTCAAAAGCGGAAACAGCCAATCCGCAATACACACCGCAGAGATAACAACGTCCGCTTCCGAGGCCAGCTTTTGTAAAATATCCAAGTCGTCAAGGGACCCAATGATAGGCTTGATCCCTAGGGCCGAGAGTTGTGCAGTTTTGTGTGCAGAACGGACGAGGGCATTGATAGTAAGTTGACCTGAGGTATACTTTTCAAGGAGTCTTGAAACAATCGTCCCACCAATGTACCCTGAAAACGATTTGTGTAAGAGGCGGGGGACTATCCTAAGCAAGCGTGATATCTCACCTGTTGCTCCGGTTATGAATACATTGAGCTTGGGTTTCGTAGAGCGGGTTTTCTCCATGGTGATGGGGAGGTACTTGTGCTAAGAGTTGGGTGGGTATGAAGGATTTATACATTATTGAGTCGTCGTCTCTGTAAGATCTTTGAATCTCACCTGAGGGTGGGACGCTTGAACGCTGAATGAATGAAGAATCAACGCATCAGGTCTCAAGGATATCAAGGAGCAAAGACATGCGGCAAGGGGATTCTCAGTAGGAAGTTCAAGGTTCGTGTGGGTCAAGCGGTCAGCACGATCGAGATCGTATGTATGGTCCCTGGATGTGATGTATATTTTAAACCAACACTTCGGTGCGTCGCTGCTACTCTGCTCCGAGGTGTTCGCCAACCTGATTCCTATCATGGGAGTACCATCTATTCTTGGTGCCATGCGGTCACTGGGTGGGTAAAGCCATTCAGTGAGACGGGTCGGGATTGTGTGAGTCAGTGACTGCCTGATCCAATCCAAGCGGACATGCCGTGTCAATGTACCTGCCGTGTCTAGATGCTGTTGAACCTCAGACATAACCAAGAATGATTGAAGAGACCATGTGATGATTGAAGAGACCAAGGCGAGTCGCTGGCGGTTTTCACTGGGTTGAGGTGAGTATTGAGGAACAACTGAGGGAACGTCAGCGCACCTTTTCCCATGGATACGAGCCTATTGTTATTGGAGGCTGTTCACGGGGTCGAATCTATCTTGAGAAGTTGTTGAGACTGAAGCCTGAGGTGAGACGTGGAAGCCGTTTAAGAGCTAGCTAGCTTCGAAAGTCGAGACTCGATAGTGAGCGGTTGAATGCAGGGAAGAGTGCTGCAACAGAGAAAGGGATTCGATGCGCGGTCCCAAATACGGCACCGCGTACTTTCGAGCTCCAGACAAAGGTGCTGCGTAGATGAAAGCGAGCGGAGGAAAAGTGAACGTCTTCAGAAGACAAGCTGAACAGAGGAACAGAGCATGGAGGCGACAAGACGGCCAATCTCTTCAGGTTGGGACAGGGGCGTCCGACCTGAAATTTTCAAAACAAGGGCAAGGGCATCAAATAAGTATCATCCTGAATGGATTGATAGAAGAGTAAAAGTGATCGGCTGTTATACATAGTGCGAGCGAGCCATTGGTCCATAGACACACACCCTATCCTTCAGCCGCGACAAATAGAGCCTCCAAGGAGATTAGCACTACGTTCAAGAGTGCGGGAAATGCGACATACCTGTGGCACCTGTACTAGTGGACTCGCTACCGAAGACATATTCCGTCATTTTCTCCCTGTGCTCGCGGAGACGAGCCGAAAACCTGGCTGTCGAAGGAGAAGACTGTGGCAAGGCATAGAGGTTTGCTAGACGAGTGGAGTACGAGCTGGATTTGTCGGGCGACATTGAGAGCAGCCTTCTGTGCGTCTTCTTGTTCCCCACAATTGCCGACTTGGCTGGAGTGTTGTGAGAAGCCTTATGGACCATATCTGTCGTGCTACCACGCATGTCAATGACGCGTAGTGTTGCATCAGAGTCCCGACGCGACTCACTTCGTTTTTGCGTAGTTTTGAGGTTTCGTCACCTTGTATAACGGTGTCGTGTGTGCTGGACAGAGAGACGAAGGCTGTAGGGTAGATGTGGATGATGGTGGTAGGGAGAAGAGAATGGGGGCGTACGAAGCTGAGATGCCCGCCCTTTTTAATATATGCGACCGCGAGGCTTCTTTCCGTGACGAGTAGATCTCGCCCAAAAAGGACAGAGTGCTGAAGCAACTCGGAGTGTCTGATTGGCTCAAGCGCTACGTGGACATACCAGGAAGTAGATCGACTTCCTTTCATGGACGAATATCGCTATATTGGAATATAACTCTACCCGTGGTAGACATTCAAGTACTCTTGAAGTCGAGTCGGTACCCAGTCTTCAGATACAGTTGGCGCTGCGTCGACACTGACCGTGAGTGGCCAGGGATTATTCGACGAGGAAAGGTCCTACCCAACAGTTACTCATGCTGCGCACAGGTTGCACACATCCATCAGCGATCCCGCATGGAAGAGTCCAATTGGCACTTTTCGATGTGGCAGCTCAAGGACTTTGATATGCATCCCTGTTGCAACACATGTACTCGATTGACTCTCGTCGAGTTCTTCTCTCGCTGCGCGATCCAGCCGTCGCTACTCGAATCAAGTGATACCACAATTCAGTGGTACTTGAACATCACCCATAACATCCCATCATAGAAGAAAGAACGGTCGCGGACTGGAGATGTCAAGCCTATCCCACTCCTCGCACCTCTTTTCCTTCCTTACCCTCATGTCCATCCATCCTCTCGAGTATCTGAATGGGTCCGGTTGAGCATGACTAAACTCATCCCTGTCTGGGTTCGACGGATGGAAAATGGTTGGTTTGCCCAGATTATCTGTGGTGTCCGATTATCCCCCTCCAGCCAAGGCATTGGATGGAAATGAGCAGAACTTAGACAGTAGAAAATATTAGTTCAGATAATAAACTGAACCCGAAACTGAACTCGAAACTGAACCTGGCTCATGGTCAGGTGATTCTTTGGCAACTCAGATGAAGCATTGAGTATCTAACGCAAAAGCGCTAGGGTTCGCGCACGCGAACCCTAGCCTGTACCCAGCATTGAGTTTTGGAGGGAGTATTTAGCGTTAGGAGTTAGGGCTTAGGAGTTAGGGTTAGGTTAGCTGGTTAGGGTTCGGGGATGTCCCTCCCCGCGCAAACGAGGCTTTAGCGTGCTGACTCGAGCAATCCTGGCTTGGGGGACCCCCCGAGCGCAGCGAGGGAGGGGAAGGATTGGGAGGGTCAGCCCTCTGTTGCGCAAATCAAAGAAAAGTGTGAATGACAATAGTCACGTGTGGGTTCAGATTCGAGTTCAGCTTTTCGGGTTCAGATTTTATCTGAACTAATATTTTCTACTGTCGATGTCCTCGAAATGAGTAGGCTAAGGTGATAATCTATGAGAGGAGTCAGAAGAGCCCTCAAGAATAAAGTGGATAGATAATTAGATAATTACTCGCCGAAATCGGCTTAATTTGCACCCATTGCGCGCATTCGAGGTCGGTGTAGGGTATCATGTACGAGCAGAGGTTCCGAAAGGGATGGGTCACTATGACGAGCTAGAATATTGGTTAGAACGACACTGATAGCGAGGCATTGTGTAAGAAACTCACCTAGAACGGCATGGGTGTCAACGCGCGCATCGGTGCAGTGTACTCTATCGTGTAGGTGCAGGTATCGCCAAATTTGTGGGATATCATAACAGGCTACAAACGAGTTAGAATGATGCCAATGTCAATGTGTAAGGTACAGAACTCACTGAGAACGGCATAGGTCTGCCTGTCGCACCCTAGGTAGGCTGAGGCTCAGGTATCAACGCAGAGGAATGGATCGGGTAACCGTAGCGAGATATCAGAACGACACCAGAAGGGAGCCAGTAGCTGGAAAACTCACCGAAAACGAGACCATAGCATGCCGGGGTACGAGGCAGCCACCCATTCTCTTGTCGGCCATCCACTGGACCTTAGAGGCATGTCGCGCGACAGTCTGACCTACATCAAGTGCAGAGCCGGAAGTAAACGCACAGTCTGCTCTCCATGGCATTGTCCAGCACGAGAAGGAGGGGGAGGAGAGAGAGAGAGAGAGAAAAGCAAACGGATTATTATGGGCGCTTCTGCTGACTAAGCGAGCGCTCAAAATGCTTCGAAGAACTGAGAGCTTCCTTGCAGACTGCGACTGACCATGAGCTTGGCTGCTTCATACAGGATTGCGCCCTGTCCCGCTTCTGAGGGCCTCCTTTACGCTCCTTGGACTGCAGCACTTTTCCTAGGTGTCTCGTCCAATAACTTTTTCTCGAAATTACGCCGCTATGCCTTGTGTTAAACGGAGGAATCGGTAGGCTATAAAATGATGGGATGATGGTCATGGAACCCAGTGCGTGGACTGCTTCTTCATGTCTTGTTCCTTTCTGTGCTAAAACAGATTCTCAGCCTAAACTCAACGCCTATGCGTGTTCATCATCAATATCATAGGATTTGGCAGGCTGATTCTTGAATCATCCGCGGCGATGCTAGGTGATCGTTAGGGATGATACCGCTGGTGCGTAGCCTGCAGCTTTCATGACTCGTTCTTAGTCTCATTTTTGTCTATTACTAAAGTCTGTTTACCCGGCGTTTTCAAGCCTTCGAAGACGACTCGACAATGATATACCTCTAGGCCCATGGACAAGGAGAGTCTTCGCATCACCCGCAAGCACGACATCATGCTCCTATCAATATTTGTGTCCTCCCTTCATACAGGACGTTATGCGAGGATCACCATCGAACGTTGAAGACTGTCCGCCTTTGTCAGCTCTCCCCGCAGACCCAAACACCCCAGTATAAGGAACGTCCCATTTCGTCCTTCAGTCCGGCTGGAACGCCGAGTGGGATCAAATTCGCTCTCGATTTCGGTAGCGTGGCTAGTCCAGCCGTCGCGCTCGTAAGTATCGTTCTGTTTATGTGTAGCTCATATGTTCATACCATTTCTTTCAGAAGGACCCACCCGAATGCTCGTTGGCCTCTATCGATTTTTTCCACTCGATTTCGGGCTGTTAGAGGGACATCGTCTATCAGCTAGTTGACTCCTCGGCTCGGATCCCATCGCTGTTCCTCACAGGCCATGCAATGTGTTACAACTGCGAAGCCCACCGATGACGATCTCCCTCAGTTTCGGGTGCTTGTACATGTATTAATGCATCTTTCTGTTCTCTATTGCCCCTCTCCACTTCCTTCTTTCATAACGCATCGCGAATCCTTCCCCAGATCCAACTTACTTTTTCATTGAACATGTCTCAACGTCCGCCTTACGTCGAAATCCCTTCCCCACTTTCGTATTGGACAATACCTTGCCTGTTACCTTGCTCATCCTCTGCGCACTCTGGACGTCCACTTTTGCCATTCGATTTTCATTTACTTCGTCCCATCGACATTCAGCGAGCCCAAATATGTACAAATTTTGGTACATCCCCTGTTCAAATGTACAAAAATTTGCTCATGTTTGCGCGACGCGCTCGATGAACCAGAAAACTGCCAGCACTGCGTGCCATGGCCTGCAATTCACAAGCTCTTACACGTCCATGCATCCTGCCACATCTGTCATACATATACTGCTTCCCTCCTCCGTCTAGCTTTAGCTCGACTGGGCGATCGCGATGGGCCAACATAAACCACCGCGATGTATGTGTCCTCGTGGTGCACAACCATTTGCCTGGTTCCATAAAGGGGTGCGCGTACAATATAACGATGCCCGTGTTGGTAGGTATACACAAATTTAAGTCTTCCTGACCTATAGATATTTTCTGACCCTCTAAACGAAGGTACATAGACATCGAAACCGGGGCTCGCTGTTGGGCAAGCTTCTGATTTTTAGTAGGTGAAACCCTGCTCTATAACCTACTGTGCTTTCACTGCGGCGACCATCGCTAACTTCATACCAAGCGAACTCTGCAGCCGCATGTGCCCCTGTCCATCCCTCGTTATCCCTTGACGGTGCAGCGAACAAGCGCCCGTCTTGTCTAAATTTTCATTTTTCCTATCTCCTCGATCTGCTACTCGAGTGAATCTATCTTCAACGCGCCCAAACCACTTCGCCTTCGAAAGTGTGACTAGATCGAACCTTCAAAATCCCCTCGCCCTTTTCATTAAGTCCGGGCTGGATTCCGGTGGGGTTTTCGGACTACAAGAGACTCGAGGCTGGTGCCATCCTCTCGACGTGCATGGATGCAGTGGGCTGCGGCTCACTCTCTAGAGCTTCCCCAAAGTCATTCCCAGCAAACCGATTGGTCGTTGGCCCATCCTATCATTTAGAAGTTGATCCTAGTACCCAGCCGAGGCACTTCGTCGATTATCAAGCCAGCGCTCTAGCCTCTGCGTTGATACACTTGGTTCCTCCATGACCTCTCCTCCCTGATGGAATCCAACGCAACACTATCATACTGACACGCACGCACAGAGTACTGGTTCCTCGTGCCCACGTCTGAGTACTTGCTTTCCCCACCCTCGCTCAGCAGACTTGCTAGGCTTCAGTGGAACTAGAGCGGACAAGCACGTTGCTCGGCGCTTGGTTCGTAATCCTGTGTGGGGAGTACTTGGTCGGCATCCCATTCTTTTGGCTGTTCTAAAGTTTATGTTTTCCCTCCCAGCACAGCTTACATAGCCGAGGCTTGCTGACTTTGGCCTCATAAAGCGTATCTTCTGGCTAAACCGATGCCGATGACTATGGGGGCGCCCGTTTTCTGATCTATAAAGCGCCAATCCACTCAGATATCTAGCACGCAATGGGTTCTGCAAGAGTAGCTGCTTCCTTGCCTTTCTTCTCCATCTTCTGACACTCGATGGGACTCTTCAACTTCTTCAGGAAGTCGACGACAGCGGACCTTGATAGCACTCAGCTGCAGGAAAAAGGGACCTCCCAACACCCAAAACGCCAGGTTGGCCTTCTTGTGACGTCGGAGCTGGACAAAGCCATGGAAGAATGCAGATCGAGGGTTGCAAGTATTTCGAAGCGATGCAGAGCGATGAACCAGAAGTTCAGGTGAAGGTCTTGTTGTGCACTTCACCAGATTCCCGTGTTGATCAAGCCGTAGAGACATTGAGTTTGACCTCGATAACGATCCCAACATGTGCCTCTATGGCGTGGAGACGGAGAATCCTGAAGAGCTGTACTCTCCGTCGGACGTGCAACGGGTGTCGCAAGTATTCAACAACCCTCAATTCCTCGTCGGCGGCACGGGTGTCAGTGGTATCACCCGGGGTCCCCTCGGAGATCGCTGGTTTCTCTCTGCCTTGTCTATGATCTCCGCCGCCAGTGGTTTACTTGAGAGGTCCTGTGTCGCCGTCAGTGTCCTACTTATCATATATGTAAGCTATACGACTCATGCCTTGTTTAGCGTGATGAGGTTGTTGGTGTCTACGGTTTTGTCTTCTTTCGGGACTCATACTGGGTTCCTGTGATCATAGACGAGTATAGCATCAAAATTTCTGTTCTTTGAGCATTTTATTCAACGCAGATATCCCAGCATGTTGTTTACATCCATCCCCAAGTTTGAAGAACTCACGTCCCCGGAGAAGCATTTGTACCACAACAATAAAGAGGATTATAACAAATTTGCCAGGAAGGGAAACGAGGCACTCTATTTTGCCGCGTCAGGAGTGGAAGGAGAGACCTGGGTCCCTCTCATTGAGAAGGCATATGCAAAATTGCACGGCGACTATGGCTCTTTGCGTGGCGGTGATACCAGTGAAGCTGTGGAGGACCTGACCGGGTGAGCCGTTTGTCCTTCCTTCCAATCTCTCCGTCAACTCGAAATATCCTGGTCACAGGGGTGTGGCAACGCTCATCCATATCAAGGTAATCAACCGATCCTTTCTCTGTGCTTTTACTGGTCCTTATCACCATTTATTGAGGATATCCTCGACACCGACAAATTCTGGCGCGAAGAATTGACCAACGCGAACATCGATCGTCTCTTTGGCTGTGCATTCGATAGGCTCGATACTGCCCAAACCAACCATACAGAAGTCAATGGTTTACTCGGTGGTCGCACGTACTCTGTTCTGCGAGCGGTCGAAATCCAGGGCAAACGCTTTGTTATTCTATGTAGTCCAGGGGGTCTTTCGGAATGGACTGGTCCTTGGTCAGATGGGTCCAAGGAATGGACGCCTGAATGGGTCCAACTCCTACCTGAAATAGGTCATTTCTTTGGAAATGGCGGGGAATTTGTTATGGAGTGTAAGGAATTACTTCCTCTCCCCGGTCGATCAACACAGCTCATGATTTTCGATATTCTGTTCCAGATGGCGACTTCTTGGGTACCTGGGAAGAGATCGATCGCATCCTTCTATTTGACAATACGTGGGTGATGTCGTCACAGTGGCTTCGCGTGGTATCCAACCCGTTTCCATCAGTTTGGACTTACGGCGAAGTTTCGTGTTAGTCTTCTGTATTTCAGCGGTAATAGCACACTGACATATCATTCTGTGTAGTTACCTTCACCATCCCTAAAGGAACATCCACCATTGTTGTTCTTTCGAAGCTCGATGACCGATATTTCAAGGACATCTCAGGTTTCTTTCAGTGGTCATTTGACTTCATCCTCTTCAGGGCTGGAGATTCAGAAGTGCTCGCAGAGTCGTCTCGCACGCGGCTCTGGTCAAGGAGTGTCAGCGTTGAGTTAGAGTTGGAAGCAGGCGACTATGTTGTTCATGTAAGGTTCTAGTTATCCTCTTAGCTGTTCTTTCAGCTCATCCCTTGAATCCCTGACCTGTAGGTGCGTCTTGATAGAAAGTACCATAGAAATGCAGTTCGTCAACACTTTCTACCCCATACAAGTCGTAACGCTTCCTTTACAGATATATACATATTACCTTGATAAACCAGTCAACACCCGCAAATTAGGCCGGATGCTGACCCAACTTGCTGTTGGTCAAGCCATCGCATCCAGTGTGTACTTCCCCAAGACTCTATGTTCTACAAACTCGTGACTCATAGTCCATATCCCACAAATCCACAGATGTGAACCCAAAGTTTGTGTTATCCTGATTTCTACCACTGCTATCCCCAATGATTCGCTTGTATCTAGGGCTCAACAATATCATAGACCCGAGGTCTTAAGCAACTTGGCCGGTAGGGATATCAAATCAATCTTCGCCGAAAGATGGATCGAAGAGTTAGAAGCTAACAAGAAGGCCGGGAAAGTCAGAGACGTAGCTACGATTCATATCGAAGCCTCCCCCTCCGCATCATCAGTCACTGACCCTACTGAAGAGCCGATCGTCATTGCGAAGCTAGATAGGGCTACTCAAACTGAAGAGAAGGACGGCGAAGAACATCAGGGAGTCGGGGGAAATGAGATTCAAATTGAAGCAAGAAACAAAGAAGGCGATAAAATGGCAGAGGTAGACGACAAGCAACTCGACCGGGAAGGAGATGCAGGAGAGATCAACTCCAACGGCGAGGCTACAAGATTAGTTGCGGTCAGCGAATTGGACGACAGCAGTTCTGGATCCACTTCTAAGGCGAGTTCTTCAACAGACGGAGCTGATGAACGTCGCGTGGACCTCGATCCTGGCTCCGGGTACCTCATTGATGATGTTAATGCAGTTTTCTTGGGGCTTCGTGTGTATACAAACCAGTCAGCACCAGCCACGGTGACGGGCCAGGCAAAATATCAGATTCGGGAGCCGCATACTTTACGTACCCTGCCATAGGCTGACTACACAAACTCTGTGTCTTGTAGTTGCACGTCGAGTATAGAAAAAAGCTAGTAGTAAGTTGGTAGTAAGAGACAAAAGTCCGAGACTAATTTACGTCTACTCAGTAAAAAGCATGTCTGTGTCTGTCCATAAGCTCCCAGGTGACCGTATCCATCCATCCATCCATGCCCCCATTCCTTTCTTCAAAATAGTCCCACATAGCCTCCGGAATTTTTGCGCGTGTCATCACGAATGTATCGACGCTCTCGCCATAATGATCACGTTGCTCGATGATCGTCTTCAGTCTCTCAAACTGCGCCTGGGAGAATTCTGCGGCGTAGTGGATTTGGATGTCCGTGAGGAATGGAAAGAGGAAGGGCTCGGTCGAGGGGTGCTCGTTGTATAGCACACTGAGTAGCGCGTCTGTCTGAAAGTTGAGGATTTGAAAGGACGAGATATTGGTGAACGAGGGCAAGAGGGTGCACCAGGCCTCGGCACAAATGGGTGTAATGGATATGTTGAGGACAGTCGCAGCGGACAAAGGAAGGCATTGACAAAGGCGTAAGTATGCTGGCGTGATGCTTAATGTTGGAGTCACAAGGTGGGCGAACTTGATGCTGTACTCCCCTCGATTCCCCGTCGACACGCTAAGATCGATAATTCCATCAAAGGAGATGATAATTGTATGTGTTCTAGAGGTGACGGACTCCTTGAGATGAGTCCAAGCATCCTGAATGACAGTTAAGTCAGATAACGGGGCTTCAGATGGAGGCGAATCTGTTCGGGAAACAAGATGAAGATCGAAAGACTTCGGGAGATCAATGGACTGCAAGACCCGGGTTTGCCGGAGATCGTTCGTTGAGAGGTGTAGATGGCGAAGGGATGGCAGTGCGACCCGGGTTTGCTTTGGGCATGTACCAGATGTGACGCCGAGAGGATACTCCGGCTCATCGGAGAGTGTCCTAGCGTCAACATAGTGGACATTGGGCATGTTGTGCAAGGCTTCGAGGAGCCAGTCAACGGTGAGAAGGGGAGAAGCCACCTCAAGACGGGAAAGTGATGCCATGTTTGGTAGAGGTGCAGGAACGAAGACGTTGTAAAGGGATAGGGATTGCAGAGCGGGCACTTCGCGCCAAAGCATTGTGCTGTCAAGAACGCAAGCGTCGCTGTTGCTGCTCAGGTAAAGCCTCTCGAGCTGCGGTGCCGAAACCTTGGAGAAAGGTAACAGTAGTCGGACAAGTTCTTCTGAAGAAAAGGAAGTGACGAAGAGTTCATGGATTCTGCTACTATCTGCTGCCTTTTCCGCAAGTGCCCAACGCCTATCGGGTTCAGACCTAGCCGCGTGTCCATCGAAGTCAATGTTTAGAGGAGCCTTTTTGGAACGCTCGAAAGCCTCCTCGGCCCTAGTGAGGTCGTCCCAGTGGATGAAGGCCCAGAGCCTCGGCGTGTCCAATGCCACTTGACGCCAATGACGACAGACCGCTGCAACATAGTACCACTTTTTGCGCTGTTGCGTGTATGACCAGTTGGACTTTGACGGGGGCTTCCTGCTCAGAAAGATTTGGGACAGTATTTCCCTGGGGAGAGAGTTGATTCGAGGAATCGGAGACGACTGCGTTGAACTTGTGTGCCTCGGCTGTGTCAAATCACTATGTGAGTCAAGGAGGAGTCATGTAATGAGTGACGTCGATGAGGACTTACCTTGCTCATCTCGTGCCAGCGAAAAATGGTGGAGGAGGTCCGTTTCCGATTCGGGGGCAATTCGGAGGCATTACATAAGTATGCTTTCAGGCCGTCAGCGCGTCAGCAAGAAGCGCAAGCGCTTGATATTCCGCGGGTGGTCAGGCTTCCGGGGACCTTTGGCTTGACTTCACAGGTTACCATCGACGCTACCCCGTTTCCAGTGTCTCCTCGATCTTCTCAAATGTCGTTCGCAATCACCACTAAGAAAAGACTCGTTACGCCAGTCCGAGTCGGCTTGGCAGTTTTTTCATAGCCAGCTAAGTATACTTGTGTGCTCTACGAATAGGTAATGGGTGCACCCAATAGCATGAGCGAGATACGATGCATCAAAACGAGTCAAAGGCATATCTGTACCTATCCATAAGCTCCCAAGTTATTGTCTCCGTCCATCCATCCATATCTTCGTTCCTCTTCTCGAAATACTTCCACATATCACCCGGTATCTTTGCGTTTGTCAGAACGAAACTATCAATTCTCTCGCCGTAATCGTCACGTTGCTCCACGATCGTCTTCAACCTTTCAAACTGCACCGTGGAGAATTCTGCCTCGTAGTCGATTTGGATAACCTCGAGGCGAGGGAAGACGAAGGGCGCGGTGGATGGATCGGCGTTGTATAGCACATCGAGTAGGGCATCCGTTTCAAAATCGGAAACTTGGAGGCGAGTGACATTTATGAAGGAGGGGAAGATTGAACGCCATGCTTCGGCGTACTCGGAGGCAATGGTGATGGTGAGAACAGTGGCTGCTGACAATGGAAGGCTTTGACAGAGGCGTACATATGCTGGTGTGGTACTCAGCGAAGGTCGATCTAGGTATGTGAACTTGATGATGTACTTCTTCCTTCTCTTCGTTGACACTTCAAGGACGAAAATTCCACTATAAGTTATATCGATTATGTGTGTTCTGGAGCTGAGAGACTCTTTGAGGGACGCCCATGCATTCCGAATGACTGCAAAATCGCACGGAGCAGTTTGCGGAGATGGAGGTGAGTCTGACCTAGCAAGAAGATGAAGATCGAGGGTCTTTGGGAAGCCAATGGACTGTAAGATTCGGGCTTGTCTAAGGTCGACGATTGAAACGTCTAGGTGGCAAAGGGATGGTAGTACAATTTGGGGTTCCTCTGCGCAAGGACCGGACGTGATGCCGGGGGGATAGTTAGGCTTATCTGAGAGTGTCTTCGCTTCAACATGGTTGACGTTTGGCATATTTCGTAGGGCTTCAAGAAGCCAGCCAACCGTGAGGAGTGGAGAAGCCACATTGAATTTGGATAGAGTCGCAAAGTTCGGTAGTGGGGCTGGGACGAAGACGCCGTGGAGGTCTAAGGTTCGCAGAACTGGCATCTCCTGCCAAATCATTGCGCTGGGTATGACGCAAGGGTCAATGTCGTATGAATGCCGTATGCCGGAGAAGGAGAGACTTTCTAGTCGTGGTGCAATGGCCTTTGAGAAAGGTGAAAGAAACCGGGCGAACTCTTCTGGTGTAAACGAGCTGACCAAGATGTCGTGGATTCGGCTGCTATCCGCCAGCGTTTTCGCAAGAGCCCACCGCCTATCACTCCTATTCAAGTGTCCATCGAGGTAAAGATCTAGAGGAGCACTCTTTGAACGCTCAAAGGCCTCCTCAGCCCTGGCGACGTTGTACCAATTGATGGATGCCCAAAGCCTTGGAGTATCCAACGACACTTGACGCCAATGACGACAAACCGCTGCAACAGCATACCACTTTTGCTGTTGCTCTGAGAATGGCCAGAGATTTATAGACGGTGGTTCCCTGCTGAGGAATATTTTGGAGAGTATTTCCTCAGGAATCGTATTGATTCGAGGTACTGGAGATGACTTCAGAGTAGAGTATAGGGGTTGGATGTTGGTTGGATGAATGGGCGGAAGGAATAGTTGAAGCTTAATATGAGTAAAGTAGGATCGTCGTAGCCAAAAGGTACTCACCATGTTGGTGTTTTACCAGCCTAAGCCAACTCGTGGTCGAGGTCTAAAAACTGGGCAAATTTGTTTGCAAATTTGACGGTCATTTTCGATGTCAGGGAAGAGCGCTTAGTGCTTAGCGCTCAGCACTCACTGGTACTTTAACTCTGGCAACAACTTGAATAAAGCATTGGACTACGTTCGAAAATATGCGTGACGAATAATATATCAGATCGTCTAGCTCCCAAAAATACCAATAACTCATCTGTCTCTTCGGATAGCAAAAAGGTAGAACAGCAGCCCAAGAATTATAACATCCTACAAATTATTCAGAAATTCAGCCGATTATCAGAGTCTAGAGATCCCAACTGCAAGTACAACCTTACCGATATCCAAGACAAGAAAGAGAGTACCAATTCAAGTGAGAAACAGACTGGCGCCTGGATGCCCCTCCTTCTCAGATTGGTAGCATCGGGGTTCCGTACGCTTAGTCGTAGACGCGTTTGTGATTCGATGAGAATCCACTGAAGTCATCGCGAAGGCCGAGGCCATCAGCACCGCTTGCTGGCTCATGTACCACTGGCTCCAGGACGGAGCGAAAACGTCTTGTCTGGCTTCTGGCCCCTGCGTCCACTTATCTTGACCGTCCGCCTCATTACTGAGAGTCACCATCTGATTCAGGTCATGCGCGATAGGATAAGGGTTTTCGCCGGAGGATTCCTGGATTCGCGTTGGTGACGTTGTCGTGGGAGTGGTCTGTGTTTGAGGGGACGAACCCCACTGGGCTTTCGTGCGAGGTTGACGCTTCGCCTTGGCTTTAGCTTTGGGGGCCTTACGGGTGACCTTGGGAGTTGGTGGCATCGTCAATGGTGGCGTTTGGATCGTCGGTACACAACACGGAGGCTGAAGAGGGGAAGTTGGGTCAGGATCGAAGGTTGAAGGCTGAGATTGGACTGCCGCATGCGACGGAGCAGTCTCAGGTCCCTCAGAGGTTTCAGAGGTAGCGATGGCGTGAGCCCCTTGATCCACGCCAACGTGCGGTTGATGTACGACTGGAACGGAAGACTCGTGCGACGCCTCTGTTGGTGGGGTTTGTAATTCATCTGGAGCTTGCTCGAGCGCAAGGAAGGAAGGAACATTTAGCGGTGATGCCATCCTCTCAGAAAATGGCGACGGTGTGAGTAGCGTCAATGGGAGGAAAGGTAGGACTATGGGCGGAGGGGGATGAGAGGGGCGAAAGGGGATAGGAGAAGGATAAAATGTGATTTTTCTTGGGCGGCAGGGAATGGGAGCATAAATTTTATGATGCTTGGTGATGATATTCACGCGTAGATCCTTGACTGTCCCATATGCACCGCCTTTCTTGACCAGTTCAGCTAGAGGAGCCGTGTCTGTCTCCGTGTTTGCATTTGTAGGTACTTGGTCTTGATTACTTGCGGGCGGCGTAGAGGCAGAGTGCGGACGTTCCACCACTGTGAGACATGTTGAGTATGAACAGGAGTCACTGAATAAGAGGAAAAGCTACCTTGGGGTGGATCCAAGGCCATGGCCTGAGAAGCTTGTCCATTTTCTGCCATCTCAGTCTCGCATTGCACACTGTTGTTTTCTAGAGGTCCCTCTGTCGGACCTAGTCGATTGTCTTTTGACGTCGAGACCGACATGGATTTTTCCGCTGGGTCGTCACTGGAGATAGTAGACGGCTCGGTGTCAGCCTGTACTCCCCCTACCAGCAAGGTAGCTATTCAGCACAACGATACGGACAAAGTAGAGGGAAGGACTCAACCAACCTAGCGTGGAGTTTGAGGGAGAGTCGTCTCTTGACTCATTTTGTTGTGTACGCGTGTACTTGCTGATTGATTGCACTTCCTTGTATAAGAGGTGTTTATCTGCATCTGCGTGGTAGGACCGTGCGATAAGTCTGGGAGTGTTTAGAATGTCTTGGGGGTGTTTTAAGCGGCGACGCTTTGCTGGAGGTTCGGTGACCTCCTTTGTTGGTTTTCTCGCCGCGTAAGGGAGGTAGGAAGGATGTGGGCGGGAATTGGTCTTTGATCTGGTTCGCATTGGACTCCGGAATCGTTTGAGGGTATGTATCTCTTCGGTGCCGATGGTCGCAGACGAGGTAGTGCTCGCTGTTGGTGAACAAGCCGTGGATATGTCGGAAGGACAATCGTGAGCAATCTCAAGAACTGATGTCGATGGTGTAGGGTCTTTAACAAGAGAATTCGGAGAAATCGTCTCCTGTGGATCGCCTGCGCTTGGACGTTGGACTGAAGGTGGTTCGAAAGTGGCAGATTGCGAGGAGAAGCAAGGTGGGTGCGAGTCAGAGCCACTCCCAATGGGACTTTCGACGTCTGCAGCCCGACCGTCGAAAGCAGCCCAGTCTTTGGACGTGAACTCCAAATTAAGAGGCTCTTCCAGGTAGCTTGGGCTATAAAAGTTGGCTTTGGAGGCGGCATCACCTGTCTCTTGACATGAAAGGAGCAGAGGACCCTCCATTTCAACGCCGCCGACGGTGTTGATGGGATGTATTGCATGGGCCGCGTCGAGATTGTCTCGCCTTGAGGTGGGATCGGAGAGGTGTATGGGCCAGAAGATATCGCTTGTATTTGCCGCCGTAGGCTTCATGGTGTTGAAAGACAGACCACGGCCGAGGTCGACGTGGTAGTACCCTTTCTGGATGGTCAACCACTTGAAATTCTAAAAAAGAAGCTCATCATTGTTATGGCAAACTTGTTGGTTAAGCTTTCGGGGCCAATAAGCACTATAAATACGAACATGGCGCAACACTGGTGGACTTTTTTCCGATCCTTCAGACTCCATTTTGGCCTAGAAAACTTGCATATGAGCCAAGATATCATCCCACACCAGAAAAAAGAACAGAGGGATCGAAAAGGATCCCACCTAGGCTGAATACATACTTATTCTACATCCAAACGACAGGCACATCCGGACAAGGTCAAATCCTGGTCAGTAATTCCAGGTATCTGGATAGTAGAGAAGCAGTAAAATAAGCATGACGTAGCGCGATATGTTTGCACGGTGAGGGGAAATAGAGTGTTTGGGAGGCCGCACGAAAGCACTGGGATAGCAAATGCGAGGACCATGCTTAGTGGCCTGTTTCGCAATACCATTAGTCACCAACCTCGGAGCGTAATTGATGCGAGCTGGAATATGTGAGTTAGGTGAGGGAAAGGACGAATAAATGCAGATACTGACAACGCTAGTGTATGGGTATTCCTTGTGTGGAATCGGACTTCCGGATGTCACAAGCGCGAAACCTACAGAAATATTGAAGCGGATAATTTCTTGGATTACGAAAGGAGTAAGTACTACCTTGTGGATCGGCGAACTGGAGGATATTGAGGAATCGAAGGATCCCTCTGTATGGCGTTTCCGGATCCAAGGGTGAAAGGATCGAGCATCAATGCATCATCTCTGAAGTCACTACGGTCTGAAGCCAACGTCAGCGAGAATCTCAACCCAGTCAAATTTGCACGGGTTCCGGGAAGAACAGACTTGCCTTGGATTGTTGGAATTGTTCTGCCCTCCCACACCTCGGATCCGATGACAGTATCTCTTGGAGGCTGGTTAAATCCATTCAGAAGCAAGCTGATCAAGCGTAAATTGAGTGTGCACTAAATGGTCGCTTTCATTAGCAGGACGTTCGCAAGTGGTGCGATGGCCGTGAATTTGAAACTGAAAACAGGGTGGAGAGGGTAGCAGCGATCACAAAAGGATATTTCGATTCCGAGCCAAGTGACGGGAAATACATATCGCAGTGGGCGATTGGGCTGTTACTTCTAGGACTCGGAAAAGTTGGATGAACAGCCACGGGCGCCTAACGGATTTTTGGCTTGACCCTTTTTCACTCCTATTTGCTTGCCCGTTACCTTCCCAGGTGAATCCCGCGATGCTCAGCGTTGGCTCAGTGGATGAAATATTCTAGAGTTAGAGAACGGTCTGATTAGGCAAGAAGTACATGCAGTATAGACGCTACAACAAGGCAGTAAGTGTTCTGGGGGACGAGGCGTGACCCAAGATGAGATTAGGGCATTCTTAAGACAAACGGAAGGCGTACTGGAAATTCAGAACGGTGCTGCATACCCTCTCCCTACCTGGGCGGAAATCCTCCCCCTCCATCCCACAACCACAAAGTCACAAAGATTGGCTAGTCAATGTGAATGTTTGACCGCGTCTTGACATGCCCACCCAATCCTCTCGACAAGCTCCCGCGAGAAGACGATGCAGAATAACCGTCAAGAGAGCGCTCCCCCGGTAAAAACCGACAAGATGTTGACTCCAGGTGCAAGCGCCTCCTACAAGGCTCCCCATTGCTTACACCCTTCTGCCAGCCTCCCCATTGACTACCTGCACATCGTCGACCGCTAAGAAAGAGGACACCACAGACAACCCGGGCAACCAGCCGAATCCCATGCATTGAACCTCCCACGGGGATGAGAACGCATGGAAAAGCTTTGGTCATGCCTAACCGGGCACCCTGAGATACTCGAGAGGATGGATGGCATGGCGGTAAAGAAGAAAGGGAAGTGCGAGGAATGGGAGGGTATTTATACATTTCGCTCCTTTGGCCCCTGTATGGGTTAGGGATACTGTTTCGATGCTGTGGTGCGGATGGATGAGCTTGACATCTCCCTTCCGCGACGTTTCTTCCTTTCATGACAGGCTGTTATCGGTAGTGCTAGAGCTCCGAGTACCAGAGAATCGACGTATAGCTCAGATCGCCCAGCGAGGTGGGGAATCGCGACGAAGTACAAGACATGTCAGAGCAAGAACATAATGTAGACCTTCGAGGAAGACGAGAACTGGCTAGAAACGTGAGGAGACAAGGAGCCTTAGATGCTATAGCAATTGAAATAGCTAGCGGAGAAGGTCAGACAATGGACTATGAATGAATAAGGGGAAACAAACCTCGCCAGTAAAGAGACATCGATTGCCCACTTCCTTCCTGCCTGGGCAGATATCCTCTCCCAACAAGTGAAAAGTTAAGCACTTGACCACGTCTTGGGGTATTTACACAGCAACTCGAGACAAGCTACGCAAGTAGGGGATGCAGGGAAGACATAAATGAAGACGCGCATACTGATGCCCCAGAGTCGTTAGAACGTCCAGAATGAGATGAAAATCGCGCGCGAAGACGCATAAGTTCTACTATACGAGCAAGATATCAGTGTGTACTCTACCAAAAAAAGATCAGGCGTCAATTTCCAAGTTCTCGGACCAACCAGCAAATTTCCTGATCGACTCCTCCATAACCATGTTCTTTGCATGGAACAAGTCGACAACCTTCTTTCCTAAGGGAAAATACAGTGGGATTTCGTCTAGTTGGCTCAACTCGTATACCTTCATCACGGCCTTTGCGGTGTCGCCTTGATATGGTGAGCCTTTGCCAACTCGCTGGTGCATTTGGTATGCCAAGAGACCGGGGTTGTGATACGCTGGGTGAAGTGGAAAATGGGGCAGCGCTTCATCGTAGGTCCCCATGCGAGTGTTGAACGCGCCGAGTTGAATCAGAGAAACCTAATGAAGGGAAAGCCGTCAAAGAGAAGGTCAGACGAGGATGTGACCACCTGAGTATTCACCTTGATGTTCCATGCGGGATCGAGCTCTGCCACCAACGATTCTGTCAGGCCTTCGAGCGCTGTGGAACTTGAGTCGTCGAGTGTCACGAGTGCACACAGGTGGGGGCATACCATGTTTACTAGTGAGAGAATTTGGAGGTGTCCGATGAGGGCAACTTTCCAAACATAGCGACTAAATCTGGACTGACCTTGCCGCGTAAAACCCAGCACCAGGCAATCCGACCTGCCCAAGGGCGGAGCTAACATTCAAAAGCAGTCCTCCTTCGCCCCGTGGATTGATGTCTCTGAACACCCGAACAGCTTCAGCTGCGACGCGTCCTGCACCCCAAAAATTCACTTCGAACAATGCCCTCGCAGCACCTTCTTGCTCTTGAACTTCGACTTCGGCAAGTAATGCGAGGCCGGCATTATTGAACACCACATCGACGCGTCCGAATTTCTTCACAGCGTCTTCGAACGCGGACATGATGTCGTCTTTCTTGGTAACATCACATTTCAGAACAAGCAGTCGGTCGGAGGGATATCTTCCAAGGAGGTCCTGGAGGCTTTCAAGGTTTCGAGCCGTTGCAACCGCGATCTCTCCCTTCTCGAGAACGAATTCCGTGGTTAGCCGACCAAAACCAGTCGATGCGCCAGTGACTAGGAAAAATAGATGAAGGTCGTCTTAGAACCACGAGAAAAAAAGAAGAGCTCACTAAACCAGACGCGTCTCTTAGCCACCATCGCTACTCGTTCAATGTTAGCAGTGTAGGCTGCAAGTGGGGGGTTAGGCTCAGTTTACTAGGCCATCTGCGTTTGATGGGTATCATGATATATGATAATGTCGTATCCACAGATTGGTCTTGCAATAGAGTTGAGATAAGTTCCAAGAATAGCTGCCATCGGCGCATCAGCGCCGTATTTTACAGAGATGTGAGTGGGCGTTCGATCCACTGGCAAGGGGAAGGTAAGTAAAAGACAGGTGAAGAATGGGCACAGAAGCTGCGAAGTTGTGGTACTGACTGGGTACTGATCAAGAGTTCAGTTATGTAGACGCTCACCAAACGCTCACCCAACGATAACCAAGGAGCACAGAACACAAGGTGAAGCAGCAACGTAGGATTTATTTGCTACTTCTTGAGTACAGCATAATAAACAACAGCATCTCTGTGATACATCCCACAGGGTATAAATAAGGCGATACACAAGAGATTGTGGTTAGTTTTCTTTTGGGAATACAGGACTTAAGGAACGAAGCCAAGGGAGATCCAGTCTCCACTTGATATTTAGAGGCATTGAGAGTACCCTATGGTGAATGTTGTCAGTATGTCATAGCGGTGAAGGAAGAGTAGGTAGCTTACAGGGGTTGATCTCAGTGCAGGTAGTGCCGGCAGCGCACTGGGTGGGTCCGGTGTAGTTGTTACCTACCAATCAATGAGTACCACCTTTCGGGGGCGGTGCCAAAATTTGAGCACTTACCACCGCATTGTCCCCATTGAGGAACGGTAGCACCAGTGGGGCCGGGGCCAGCAGAGCTAGAGCTCGAGGAGGTGGGGGTGCTAGAAGGCACCGAAGAGCTGGAAGAAGAAACGGGGGGCTGAGATCCGCCGCTGAAGGTAGAGCCGATGGTTCCAATCTTGAGGTTGGAGAAAGTAACGGAGGCGTTGGGGTACTGAGCCTCAACTTCATCGGGAACACCAGAGGTGGTGGCGCACTCGCCGCGAGAAACACCTGGCTCAGATGGGCTCTTGTCGAGAGGGAAGTCACTGTCGAGCCAGAGCATGTGGGCGCCGTGGTCGCTCCAGAGACTCATAGCGAGGACCATCTGAGCGAGGGATTGACCCATCTTGGCACCGGCACCGTTGAGGTTGTAGTAGTGGTTGTCACCGAAGAGGTTCTTCTGGTCAACGCAGAAATCGTCGGTGATGGAATCGTACTGGCTGAGTTCAGGGAAGGTGGAAGAAGGGTTGTCGTAGACGACGCCGTTCTGAACGTACTTGCGACGGATTTCAACGAGGGTACCGGTGTCGCTGTTGTCGTGGGTGAAGAATCTGTAGTTCATGATGTCAGCGAGGTGGTATGTATAGTATGCGCGGAGGTACATACTGAGTAATGACAGTCATCTTCTGGTTGGTGTCCACAGTCTTTCCAAGACCGTAGAAAGATTGATCGCCCATACGGAAGGGGTTGAAATCACAACCATCCTTGTCACAAACACCATCGTATCGGTTAGGACCGTCACCGCACTCCAAGCCTTCGCAGCGGTAAAGTCCAGGGTCACGGCAAACGTGGGGGGTGTAGGCGGTAGCCATAGAGTTAGCCTCCCAAATATCCATCTCAGCACAGCAAGCTCCGTAGCGACCGTTTCCGGCGTTGGCATCGGTATCAGAGGGGTTCCAGTCAAGAACGTTGGCCTTGAAGAAGAATAGAATTAACATTGTACAAGACGGAAACGGGAGAAGGAGTACATACCTCGCCATTGATCCACTTCATGTCGTGAGGGCATTGAGCATCACAGTAACCAGTTCCGTAGCGAGCACCGGCCTAAGAAGGAAAGCATCTCAGCTATCAAAAAGGTGCATAAAAGTCATCAAAAACTGACGTTGTTGCCAGCGTAGGCGGCCTTTCCACCATCCTGGGGCATCTCAGAGAAGTAGAGAGCGCCGTTGAGACCGCAGGGGATGTTGGAAACATCGACATCGAAGGTGAACTCCTTGTTCAACAAGTTGAACATGTAGTAGTTGTCGGTGTCGTCCATGAGGTAGACACGAGAGCCGACGTTACGGGAGTTGGGGCCCTGGGTGACAAAGCGGAGGGTAAGGGCATCACCAGTGGTGGTGATACCGTAAGTGCCAGAGTAGTCAGCACCGTCAACGGCACAGTTGGAGGCACAAGTGGTGGGGTCTGGGCAGAGGGCGGTGTTCCATTCACTTCCAGTGTAGCAGTTCTGGAATGATAATTAGATCGAGCTGAAAAGGTTGTTTCAAAAAGCATGCAAATACTCACAGTACCGCTGGAGTGAGTCCAGCGCCAGTTGGAGTCGAGGACGACCGACTTTTGACGAGTGACGCAACCGCTGGCGGTACATTCCTGGATGGAAATAGGAGGGTGGTTTTCAGCCTGCAAGGTACCGACTTGTTGACCGAGGACGGCGGCGGCGAAGGTGAAGGCAATAAGAGCAGACTTGCGGAACATTTTGACTGAGATGTGAGGAACCGATTGAACCAAGGCTTGTAAGAGCGAGCTGGTGATGAGACCGATGTCGACTCTCAACGAATTCTGGGGTTTATATACCACGAACCCGGAAAATATCTGGCAGGCTGAGGCAGTATTTTCGAGTCTGGTAGTCACACTCTGGCTGGTGAGTCGGCATGTCAGAGTTTAGACCGAGAAGGTCCCGGAAGTCCCAAAGGCGACCAGAAGTATCATCTCGGCGACCAGCTGCGTCGGCATCAAGGCCCTACGATGCACACCTCGAGCCATGACTTGTCTAACGATGTACAAAAGACGTGCAAAAGCCACTCGATAACGCAATGCCGCCCGACTTCCTTTGCGAGTATGTTGTCGGCCATCCAAGCGGGATCCTGGGGTATCTAAATCGAATAGAAAGCCTCAACTACTTTCCTGTGTCGATAGCTGAGGTCTCGCCGAAGAGTCGCCGCCTAAAGAGGGACAAGACAAAATCAGCTCCACAACATAAGAAAAACGACGTTCTTGGAACGTACTACAAGTACTCCACCATTTCTAAGCCAAGGACTATGAACCTGCATTTCGGAAGTATTCCCCAAGCAAAGATGGACGTTCAGCTCCACCAAGGTGGTCGGCAACATTGGCATTGGGCATCTCAGAATCCGATGACCACTTGTTGGAGGATTGTTCGTTACGTGGCGAGGAAATGGTTTCGATTTGAGAAGACTTGGATAGCGCAAAAACTACTCAGGATGTGTGACAAAACAACTCCATCTCGGATAGAACAGCGCCTTGGCAAGTAATCAGTCCACCAAGCAGATTCAGATTCAGCATGTACTCACCAAAGCTCCAGTGTCGTTTGGGTATACGAAAAGCGCAGAGAACGACAGCGCAACAAGGCCAAGCCACCGAAGCACAACCAACGGTGACATCACCACTCGTACTGATCTTGCGCGAAGCATATTATCACCACACGGACGGTCGGCCTCGAGAGTTACGCGTCCTCGTCATATTCGGTGTCACCAGGTTATTGTTTATCGCCGTCTCAGTGCACAACGGACGTGGATTCCGGGGAAGGGGAAGAAGGCTGGCGCTGGCGCTGAGGACCAGGAATTTGGATGTCAGTACTTCAGCCTGTACTGACCCTGAGAAACATAGTTCCCACGACTTGAAACCGCACCAGTTCCGGCCGTATCAACTCGAAATATGTCTCTCGAAATCCATCGTCATTCAGAAGTCCTCAAACCTTCTTGGTACATTTTCATTGCAGTGTTTATTTGCTAGGGATGTTTACTTTAATACCCATTCCCGAGCGGGTAGGGACATGGATTCGGTCGGGCTCTGTCAATAAGGGACCTTGGACTGTACTCTACCAGGAGAGCTCAGAAGACCAGAGCTTCCAGAGTCCAGACGGCCTAGTGCCAGGCGCATTCGCCGACATATAAACAACATAGAAATGCTGAAGACTTTGGTTTTAACTGGGTATGCTGTCGCCAACTGGTAGGGATCAAAATGTTATGCTAGTCATTCGACTAACCCATGGAATAGATGGCTAACAGCCTAAGATTGATATAAAAATCCCCGACAAGCAGGCTTTGGGTTCCCTTTCTCACCACCCACTTACAGTCTTGGACATCTCGAAATCAGACATAAATGAGGTCGCCACGGGTATGGCTAAGTGAATTGACGCCAGTTCTATAAACGTTCATGACCCACTCATGTCGATATTGATCCTACAGTCACCGGGGCTGCCACAGGGTTCGGTCGACTGCTCACCGAGCTAGTCCTCGAGAACGGCGAGATCGCTATCGCAACTGCCCGGAAGCTTGAGGCCTTACAAGATTTGCATGGGAAGTACTCTTCGGACCAACTTCTCTTACTGAAGTGCGACGTCACAAAGAAGGAAGATGTTCCCTCCGTGTTCAAAGACGCGATTGCCAAGTTCGGCCGAGTTGATGTAGTGCTCAATAACGCTGGTACCGCAGTGCTGGCCGAAGTTGAGGTGCAGGAACAGGAAGACACGGCCAGATGGATGTTTGAAGTGAACTTTTGGGGCGCTGGACGTGTTGCTGCGGAGTCGGTGAGAGTCTTTAGGGACGAGAACCCCGCCGGCGCAGGAGGGCTGCTTTTGAATGTCAGCTCTGGTCTCGGTCAGTTCGGATGGGCCGCTGGAGGGTATTATACGGCTAGGTAAACACCTCTCATCCTCCGATTTCACAATTCTGATGAAAGTTTCCGTAGCAAACATGGTATGTTGCCTCTCGCCAGTCATCGGTACGTTTCTGACTTTCATCGAAAGCCCTAGAGGGCCTCGTCGAATCCCTGGTAATGGAGCTGGAGCCGAAGTGGAATATCAGGGCGAGTAACACATCTCCATCCTCTGAGATGCCCCTTACACTTTATCGCTACAGACCTCCCTCATTGAATTAGGTCCCTTCAACACCCGTATGGGTAAATATAGTGCCACGCCATCGTTCCCCATTCATCCGGCCTACAACAACCCCGAATCAATAACTTACCAAGCCCACCAAATGATTGGCAAGGGCTCACCACTTCAGGGTGATGCAACGAAAGCTGCGAAAAGGATATACGAGCTCAGCCAACTGGACGAAGTCCCATTGTACTTCCCGCTGAGTAGTCTTGTTGTGTATGGGCTACAGGAAAAGATGAAAACCGTCAGCGAGTCGATCGTGAAGTTTGCTAGTTGGTCCGAGGGCTTGGAAATTGAAGCTTGAAGCTTGAACGTTGAACGGTGGATGGGTTCCGTATCCTTTTCGGTAAAACCGTCGAGTACTCTCAGTCAGTTGTAGTCCCAGACTCCGTTGGTTATGAATCTTTCATGTACATCCCCTTTTTCCTCAGGGGCACCAGACTTCAAGCATTGCTCAACCGAACGCGCTAAGGTGCACGACGTTTTCAGTATGGATGTATCGGCGGTTGCAAGGAAGAACAGCAATGAGATTCTACATGACAAATGCTACATGACCATGTATGATGCTAGACGAAAACTCCGAGACCATGTGTCCATGTTGAGAGAGAGGCAATCCTACCGATAGCCTACATTGAAGATTGTTGAGCTTTGTTCTCTATCTGGTATCTGACTTGGCCATTGACGACCGCTGGCGCTGACTTGTTCGTGTAGACGCGAAGACCCAAGAATACCGCGTTTTCGTCCTCGTTATAGTGTTCCGCCGAGGAATCGCTTGAGGCGTCGTCGTCGTCAGCGTCACCTTCTTCGCTTCCTTCCTCGTCCCCACTGCCTTCTTCGGCCGTCTCTGCAGAGGAAGACTCAGATTCGGAATCGGAATCAGCGTCGCTATCCTTCGCTTTCTCAGCCACTTTGGGTTCGGCGACATCCCCGTCGGGTGTGGCAGTAGGGGGCTCGCTCGTCTTGACATCAGACTCAGCTTTCTTGTCTTGGGCATCCTCTACTTGAGGCTTCTCTTCAGCCTTGACTTCGTCGGCGTGCTTCTCGTCCTTCTTGTCGCCATCTTCATCCTTTTCTTTGACTTCATCGCCAACTCCCTTGTCTTCGGCTTTCGTCCCTTCCTCCAGTTTGCTCTCCTCTTCCTTCCCAATGTCCTTCTCGTCCTTTTTCTTGGCTTCGGCATCAGTCGGTTTATCCCCAGCCTGAACGCCCTCATCAACCTTCCCAAGGGGCGCACTAGAGTCTTCGATAACCACAACCGTCGGAGCGTCCATTACTGGCACTGGAGGGGCTTCAATAATGATGATATCAGGCTGAGGGTTCAGAGCTTGCTCCTTCTTCGCCCTCTTTGCAGCCTTCTCGTCTTCGATCTTCTGTCTTTCCGTGAGTATCGTCTTGAGGTCCCTTCCCGCTAATTCGCTCAAAGACTCAGGTATATGATTTTTCTGCGTTCTACGGAAAGAAGGAAGTCAGCGGTTGACAATTCACTCTTTCAAGAGACTAACTTTGGGTTCACGTCTAGCGATTCAGTGTATGAGTAAGGGGCTATAACTTAGGGAAATCAAACGGCGCACTGGCAGCAATGGAACGGCCCATGGCTCGCTGTGTCTGCACTCGAGCCATTTTGCGTTTGTTGTTCTCTCTATCCAAGGCGTATAGGTATCCCTGCGATTAAAAGGTTAGCTAGGCCTCGAATACACAATGGCTGTCAAGTCGCACCGAATCTCGACGGTGCTTCCTATCTAGGCGGACCTAGAAGTAATAGTAGAAGTCAGGGAAAGATCACAGGAGGACTACGAACACGTACATGGACGACATAGTCGCCAGCTTCCAGTTCCAATTCTACGTTGACGCTTCGCGACCAAAGCCGCGCGTGGGACGACTCAGCCAAGACCTCCGACTCTCCAGCTTTGAAAAGGACGAAGTTGAAGTTCCACCAGTAATTACCAGAGAGATCATCGAAGTATCGGTCGTCTAGCTTTGATAGAACGATGATGGCGGGCGTTCCTTCAGGGATAGTAAATGTAACTGGAGGCAAGCCAGGATGGATTCATTCAGGAGCAGAGTAAAGGGGAAGATATAAGAGGCTTACACGAAACATCGCCATAAGTCCAAGCTGATGGAAGAGCGTTGGCTTCCACACGGAGCCACTGTGACGACATGACCCATGTATCATCAAATAGAAGGGTACGGTCGATTTGTTCCCATGCATCCAAGAAGTCGCTATCTAGAGCATCGCGAAGGATGAGCCGCGGCAATCATCCAGGGAAAAATATAAAATCCTCTTACATTCCATTACAAACTGACCATCATCTCCGAAGACGTGACCTAATTCAGGAAGGATTTGTAACCACTCTGGCGTCCATTCCTTGGAACCATCTGACCAAGGACCTGTCCATTCGGAACGACCCCATGGATTGCGTAGAACAACGAAGCGTTTTCCCCTGCATTCGACCGCTCGAAGCACGGAGTAAGCATGACCACCGAATAAACCGTTGACTTGTACGTCTGCCTGGCCACTTCGAGCGGTGTCAAGGCTATCGAAGGCACAGCCGAAGAGTCGGTCGACGTTGGCCTTTGACAATTCTTCGTGCCAAAATTTGTCAATGTCGAGAATATCCTGGACAGGGTGAGTGATCAGGATTTATCAGCATAGAGAAGAAGATAGGATGCAGACCTTGGTGGGTATGATCGTTGCAACACCTCTACAATAAAAATAGGTGAAGTTAATGACGATAGATTTCATCTGAAACGAACCGGAAATAGGCTTACCCAGTCAGGTCCTCAACGGCTTCGCTAGCTTCGCCCCCACACAAGGAGCCATAATCGCCATGCAATTTCGCGTAAGCCTTCTCGATTAGCGGTACCCAAGTTTCGCCCTCCGTCCCAGATTTGGCGAAGTAGAGCGTTTTATTTCCCCTGCGGGCAAGTTTGTTATAATCGTCCTTATTGTTGTGGTACAAGTGTTGTTCCGCTCGATTGAGCTCCTCGAACTTAGGGATGGATGTGAACAACATGCTAAAATTCAGGGTCAGATGAATCAATTGATCAATGCAGCATGGACTAAAAAGACGTACTCGTCGATGATGACGGAAACCCAGTAAGAGTCACGGAAGAAGACGAAGCCGTAGACCCCTACGACTTCATCACGCTGAGAATGAAGTCAATAATTGGCTTTATGGGACATTGGCGCAACGCTTACTGCGACACACGACTTCTCAATTAAACCCTGAGCGGTGGTCATCATAGACAGGGCAGATAGGAACCAGCAATCTCCCAGCCCACCCTGGACGATATCATTAGCGTCAGCGCCGTCAACGAAGAACTGAGGCTTGTTGAATATTTGAGTTACGCGTCGCACGTCTGACGGTGCGTACGACTCGCTTGGATTGTCCGTCTCCAAGCCATACAGACAGATTGTTGGATCGTTCTCGAGATCGAAATCAATGTCCCTAATCACCAGTCATCAACAATGTTCAAGTCAGAATCTGAGATGTGTAAGGGAGAGACCTACCGAAACTTCTGATTTTTGGCTCTGCATAGTTTAGAGATGCTCGCGACTCTTGATTTACATTCTTCTAACGCCTTGTCTAACTCCGAAGTGACAAGAAGGCCAGCCTGACGTTCTTGTTGTTTGAAGGTGCCTTTGCCTTTGGGAGTATCGACGTCCACGGCTTTTGTGAAGAAGCTGAAAAGTCCCATTACGAGTCGATCGGTGGTGTCAGTTCAAGGAGGAATCAGAAGGGAAAGCAGTTACTTATTGCAAGGTACATTGCGTGCCCTATATATCTGGAACGCACTATGGGCGCTTCAGAAACCGAGCGCTGCCATGGTCATCGGAGTTGTCTTCTCCTGTGTTGTCTTGTCGACGGTGTCAAACCCGCCAGTGATAGAGATGATATACTCTCAGATATCTGTCGGAAGGGATGATATGAGCATCATAGGAACCTTGAACTGTAGAGAAAGTCTACAATTATGTTGGCACCGGGCACTCAGGCTACGTAGGAATGGGCCGAGGCTGCCACCGAGGTTGCCGTTGGCGTCCTAGATGCAGGGATGATCCTCAATGAAAGCTCCAGGAGGGTATCTGGGAGGTTGAACTCTGAGCGCAGGGTGGTGTAAGACAGAGATGACGGCAAGTTGATGGAAATCAAATGAACTTTTTCAAATTATGTGACCCAACGTCGCACGCCCCTGACGATCACCCTAGCCTCCTCAGTGGCATCCAACGTTCATTTTGGGTCCAGAAAACCGGTTTCCGAGCCCTTGAGTGATTCTTAGGACGTCGGTAGATTTCAGCGTGTATGCTCTGCGCAACGTCAGAGGAATCGCTAGAACTAAGTTACAGTAGGTTGCGTCAATGTGATCAGGTACCATTGCTCAATTTCAACCATCAACATGAGGCCAGTGAAGCGGTCACAGATGTAGTGAGTAGTACTCGAGTGTATCTCCGTAGTTCTTCTAGAGCAGTCTTAGAGATGCTACATTTATGAAGACAAAGTTCTTGGATGCCAGGGTTGAGATCTGTGCGACGCGCTTTGACAACACTCAACAGGGTGTCTTCGTTCAACGATTGGACGGAGCAGTCGATGCCGTTGAGAGTGAGAAGAGTTATGTTGAGATTAGGGTCTAGAGCGACCACGAATCGTCGAAAAACTTCGGGGTCGCAGGCGACAAAGGACACCTTCATTTCGGGGTCGTGAACAAACATGGAGAGGGAGAGAAGCTGCTCTTGATAGGTGGATGTAAACCGATGGGGAAACTCGAGCTTGAAGAATGCTCTTCGGTCGTTTGGGAGGTATAATTCGAGTTCTATCATCTTTCCCAAGAACGTCAGGGCGCCCCGTTGTATTGGAAGCTGCGAGCGAGCATCCACGAGATGTAGAATGTCGGCCAACCCATTGGGAGGATATCCAGCGCGATACCGCGCGAATACTCGACAAGAAATTGGAAAATCAAGAAACCTGAATAGCTTCGCATCTCCAAGATCTTGAAAGGTAATACTGAGCTCCTGAAGGCAAGGAAGAGACACCATGGACTGGTTTGGTGCCGGCGTATAATTGTTTTCGGATGAGACCATATCAACCCTCAGCGTGTCTAAGTTTGGCGTTCCTCGCAGAAGCCCAAGAAAACGTAGCACCGACAAGTTACGGCAGGCGTAACCCCGAAAGTCAATTTCGAGGTGCCGCAAAGAGGGAAGATTTGGGAGATCGGGAGATATCCAAGTACCTGTTAGCTGCAGGTAGCGAAGAGAAGGCATATGATCCCATATAACCCCTTTGGGTAGCTTGATGGGGTTCTGCAAGCTCACTTGTTCCAGAACCAGTTTCTGTAACTGTGGGACCGGACAAGTCGACATCAAGCAGAGGAATTGGTGCATCACTTCCTGTACATGATATGGGCCGAATCGGACATGAAGCCCCTGGATTTTTTCGCTTGCTGACGCGGCTAGCACATGAAACTTCTCGACGCAGTGTGGAGGGATGGAGTGCAAGTTGAAGTGAAGATGGAGTGGAGCACATTTCGACCTCTCGATCATGGTCTTAGTTGAATGCGGCGTTGTTACGAGGATATCTGCCCAGAAAGCAGGCGTGCTGAGGATGACCTCACGCCAGCGGTGGCAAACAATGGTCAGCCTCAGCCATGGCCGTCGAGGATCCGAGCATGATTGAGCCTTCGCAGCAATCAATATTTCTCCGAGTATTTCGTCGGGAAGCCTACAAATTGGGCATTGAGAATTCCGCAGGATTTTCAGAGCTTGTATGGTTGCCTGGCGTTCCTTCGGTCCGTCGATAACGTCCGGAGAAATGAGGTTTACGAGGGTGCGGAAAGTTTTGTACCGTGTGAGCCGATGAGGAGGGTGGGTTTCAAGTCTTTGGATTTCCTCGTCGATCTCGCTTTGAGCGAAAGACTTCGGTGGTAAGCGGCATTGCGACATCACCCGAACCAAAGGTTGGACAAGCTGGAGCGTGGTCGTGATGGTCAACAGTAGTCGCCCAAAGCGAGAGCGCCCATGAGATACAGCTTGGTTTCCAACTTTAGACTAGGGACGCCTGCGTCGTCAAAAAAAGAAACCTTGCTTGCGGGGTTGGCTAGAGACAATTATTCACTGTGTGTAACGAACAGTACGACTAGTCGACGATGATAGGATCTACAGCCTTCCTGGCCTCGTTCCGGATCCCCTCAGGTTATCTTTGGTAATGAGATGAATGTACTGAGCAGGTCATCTTGCCTTCCGCAGCGTTAAAACTCCTCGAAAAGTGGTAATCCAGTCCACTCACTTTTCCAGTTTGTCCATCATTGCACAACCAGACGCGCACTTGAAAACCATTTCATCTCATCCCGCCCCGCGTGGTTTCCCTTCGATTGATGCTAGGTATGGTTCTTCAACCGGGTTACGCTTTGAGAAGTGGAAGGAGGGTGAGATGTGAGATGCGTCGAGGACAGGATGACAAGCTTGCGATGACGCGATACTATAGGACATGGGGAAGATGGTGAGATCATCGAATTGGGCGATTTGGACTACCAAAAAANGGCAGAAAAACGTGGTTGACATAGCGTTGATGCAGATGACGCAAAAAGCGTGCGAAATTCGACTCGGGCATTTCGGATTACCAAAAAANGGCGAAGATGAAGGTTGCAAACAGTCCTCATGACCCCNTGAAGCCCCTTCTCTCCTAACTTGAACACCCTAGGCACCGTTCATCATGCGTTCCTCCATCCTCGTCCTCCTCTTCGCCGCCGTCTTCGTCCTCGCTCGACCTATCGAGGACATTGTCGACACTCAAGATATCTCTGATCTTGCCGACAAGGGCAAGCCAGCTGCCAAGAAGCCTGCGCCGAAGAAACCGACAACCTCGACCAAGACCAAGACCAAGTCAACAAGTTCGAAGTCTGGGGCTGTCAAGGGTGCTGTGGTGGATATCCTCGGTCAAGCTGCACATGGTGCTGCTTCTGGAGTCACATCAACTTTGACTACCGCCGTGATCGATGCTCTTACTCCGAGCGCTGAGGAGCCAGCCCCCGAGGCGTAGATGATCGGTGTGTAGAGCGTCTGAGTGTTTGAGTGACAGTCCGCTAGAGTACACCAGCTTAACATCGTAGTGCGTAGCTACTGGTTGGAAACGCAGTTATTCTCGTGCGTTGAGCTTCAAGACTACTTCATAGCCAAAACGTTGAGAACTTCTTCGCTTACTGTATATTAGATGGTCCCTACTGCTACATATTAAACATTATTATTGTCCTGATATACGTTCAAAGAACTGCTTGAGCGTGCCTGCAAGCACGTCTGGGAGAGACTCAACACTCCGAAGCACGACATAGTAATCAAAAGGGAATGAATCGAGGTACCTCTCCAGCTGCAATTCCATCCGACCATCGACCGTCTTGAAAGCTGCCTTTTCCATGGAGAGGATAGAGTTCTGCACTTGGCCCGTTGTAGACGTCTCAGACTGGTTCGGGGCGTGGAGTGAATCAATGATGATGAAGACAATCATAACTCTGTGTTCAGCCGCCTTGCGCAGAACTGTTCGCAATTCTTCGTGGTCCTGACATATGCCATCGGAAACAATGATCTCGAGCTGCCAGAGATCCGAGGAAGTCAAGGATCCAATCGACCGACGCTCTCGTGCGTGCTCCAAGATCCGAAGACTTTGCTGCACCAAAGAAAGGACGTTGGTAGATTTTTGGTCGAATTGAAAAGAATTGATGACTCGCGTTCCTGTGAGATCATTGAAGGGTCCGTCGTCGAATCCATGGAGCAAGTTGACGTCTTTTCCGAACTTGGCCACACCAATGTCACCAGCCTCGAGACGCGTCAACGCTTTGGAAACAAGGGCAAGAGTTTGGAAGGCTAAGTGAATTGAATGCGACTCCGCCATAGAACGGGAATCGTCAAGGGCGAGGAGGATTTGATATTCCCTTTGACTTGGCCGGGTGCGACGAAGCCAGATCTTGTCTTTGGTAAAATCGCTGGCTATGTATGAGATGACTCTCTTCATGTTTAGGCGCTTTCCAGTGCGATAATCCCCTTTGAGTCGAGTTGCAAGGGTTGGTTCAAGGATAAGACGAAGTTGTTCGCAAAGGGCATGGGACAAGTCGGAGGTCAAGGACTCGTAAAGTCGCCAAATGCGTTCGGCTTCCTGTTCGGGTCGACCACTAGTTTGCCACTCTCGAAGTTGCATTTCTACGAGCGAATTTGCCTCGGAATCTTGAGATTTGACATGATCAGCCTTTCCCTGCGCGTCAAAATCCCCAGAACGTGAGCGCCCGTTGCTCACGATGGCAGAGTCGACCTCCATGCCGTCGTGTTGAGTGCTTGTTTTCTCTATATCGAAGTCCAAGCGTTGGGCTGCTTGATCTAGGTGCTTCGGGTGTTGCGTGGGCTGCTCGGAGTCAACTTCCATACGATCGCCATCACTACCACCATCCTCTTCGTCCACTAGCTTTAACTTGTCGAGCTGAGCAGCCTCTTCTTGCCCCGAAGGACCCAGCGCGTCCATATTGTGGTCCTCGTCTCCAGGGCGTTGGTACTCTACCTGTTTGACATCAGAGGGCGCGCTGGACTGGGGTTTGGGAGAGGCAGTCTCGGGGCCTTCCAGGATAGGACCTAGTCGTCTTTGAATCTCTTGAAGAGCGTCAGAGAGGCTGCGATGAGGGTTGGGGATATCCCCATCAGCATCTCGCCTGTCCTGCGATGGAGCTGGTCCTTGCTGAGTACCAGACGAGGCATCACCGGCAGACTCCGAATCAGGTTGGATATCCTTCATCTCCCGGGCATCAGAACTAAAGCTAAGTAAGTAGGGGGAAGGAGGTCAAATTGTATTGGCGTACGCTTGTTCAATGGATGCACTTTCATTCTGGTCATCACCACCATTGAATCCGCCTTTCCCTGCAGCTGTCTCGCTTGCCGAACTAGACTCGCCCTTATCAACAGCATGAGACTGCTCTTCAGCGGAGCCATCCCCCGAAGCGATGTCTGCAGACCCAATGGCCAGATTGTCAGCTTGTTCGTCGGTATTCTCAGTTTCCCTTGAGTCTGGGTCTGCCTGAGGAGGACTTTCATCTGGAGTGCCATCGCCGCCGCCATTTGGGTCTACGGAATCATCTATAGGCTCTTCAGGCATGCCCTCGTCATTGGGAAGATCGGGTAATGTGTTGTCTTCCGGGCCTTCTGACAAACCATCGTCGTCCAGATCGACGTCCATGTCGTCCGTGCCAGCTTGATCTTGGTCGAAATTGATGTCGTCTGGGAGATCGAGGGTGTCAGCGTTCTGGACGAAGTCGTCCATCGGTGCCCCATCAGGTCCAGGTTCATCGAGAGATGGGTCTTCGGCTGATTGTTCCTCGAGCTCGTCTTCAGGTGCGTTGTCGTCTGCACTTTGCTGCTTCTCTTGTTCCTTACTCTTTTCTTTAGACGATTGACCCTCTTTGGCAACGACCTCCGATTCGCCAGACGGCTTTTGAGATCTGTCCTGATTACTCTTTTCGTCATCTTGTTCAGGCGTGGGTCCCTCTTCGTCTCCCCAAAGTTTCTCGTCCACCGCGGCGGGGTCAGTTTTATCGAGTTGACCTAGTTGTTCATCAGGCTCATCCTTGGGCTCGTCCTCTGAATCATCTTCATTTTCGGAGCCAGGGTCCACGTCTTTCATGTCCCCCCCCCAATATCCTCATCCATTTCGATGGCATTAGCGTCGTCGTCATCATTACCACCTTCATTCTCGCCATCCTCTCCTTGTAGCCCTTCGACCTGGTGTTCCTCCTCTATTTCCTTACTAACATTTTCTGAGCCTGTTCCCTCCCCAAAACCTACACCTTCTTCCACTTGACCAGCACCGCCCTCAGCACCGCCTTCAGTGTCATCCTCTGCAGGCTTGCAGAAGCCCTTGGTAGTTAGCGTATGGACGACCGAGCACACCACATAGTCCAACTTCAACACAGAGCGGAGCCAACGGGCATGAGCGTTGACCTGGACTTGCACCTGAGCCACATACACATCCAGGAAGGGCAAAAAACGGGCTAGTTCGTATCCCAAAGTTTCTGGGTTGTGACCGGCGATGGCAGAGAGGGTGGCAGCAAGTCGATTATTGGCTCCATCAATGTCTAAGCAGCGGCCAAGACGCTGAACAGTAGACAAGTCATCTCGTATATAGCGATCCCTATCCACTTCTATTTGTTCCGAGGGGAAGTGTGCTAATAAATCTTGGGCAACGACCAAGAAAGAATTGATGATGGGATCGGCCGTATCATGGTTGCCAGAGGATAGGGGCTTTGGAGGGATGACTGGTCGTTTTTGTGAAGATAACCACTGCAGAGCAGCATCGATGATGTGATGTACGCTGGGTTGCACATCGCACCATTGAGAGAGAGACGCCATCACGTCATCTAGGTGCTGTAGAGCCGCAGAAAAAAATTTCGGCCTCGTCTGCGCAAAAAGTTTAGCATGATGCACAGGAAGACATGGATGGACTTCACCTTGCAACAAAATGGGTGGCTGAGTAAGGTTGACGGAGTCCAATATTTGGGAGACGTTTCGCTGATGATCTTGCGTACCGACCACATATTGGCGTGAAAGCTGAATGATGGAAGAATATATGGCTGAGTCCGAGTCAAGAGTTTGCGCTATTTCTAGGGCTCCAATCATCTCGGTTAAGGAACTTTGGGTGTATGACAGAATGACCCGAAGGTCAATGATGACCTGACTCAACGGTGTGCCATAAGTCACCACCGCTGGATGGGATTGCAGCATGAATAAACGGTGCTGAAAAGACTCTAATCGCGTCAAGGCAGTGACGTGATTGGCCAACCTGTGAGGTATGGTCAGTGACGCCAAACGGCCCAAGAAAGTATTTATTGGGCTTACTCTGCTCGAGCACCGGTAGCCATCGAGAAGGCTGATTCTACCAGCATCTGACCACGTTGAAGTTCTCGAGTAGTGAGATCTGAGTGATGGTGCGCCAGTGCCTTTCGAAGCTCTGATAACGAGGCAGCAGTTCGCAGAAAATACTTCTCACAGTCCCTAAACGGTAGCTCTTCAGAGGCAAGTATAGTTTGATCATATATCCAGAGGGGATCAGCTTGTCGGCGAAGGACATCAGCCTGAACGGTGAAAGAAAGGCCAGCGCGTTTCAGTTCCTTCAGGAGGTCAGACCAAGCCTTCCGTTTCCGAACCAATAGGGCCTTCGATTGTTTCTCCCGGTTGTGGGAGGGTATAGGGATTGACGCCAGATCCGCTGAGGTGGTGATGACTTCGACGGCTAGATCGTTGACAACATCTGCGGAATGCTGCGTATGCCAATCGTATAGGTGAGAGGAAAGGATACCCTTGAATTTAGCAAAGGTCCGACCAATGTTCAAGAGGTGCGGAGTAGTTGGTCCTTTTGCTGCAGGAAATGGGGGCAATTCGGTGACGGACGCTGGCTTGAGAGGGCTCGGGCCACAATCGTTGATGTTAGAAGGGCTCGCCAGTTGGGCTACCAGTTTATCATTGACGGGTTGCCGGAGTACTTCACGATACTTGCGAACCAATTTGAATAGTTGATAATGAGAGCGTCGGGCACTTTCTCTGAGAGCATGGACGTTAACGTCTTTCCAACTAGCGAGCTTGATAAGGTCCTGGATACTTTTTTCGAGCTTGGTGCGTTCAGTGCTAAGTATCAACAACAGTTGGGATGTGTAGAGGTTGAAGGAGTGGATGAGGTGATGGAGGATACGATGGACCTGTCTGAATATGACCTGACGCACTCCCGATTCAGACGAAGCCAGGAGGGATGTAAGCAAACGGAACGATTCAAGTAAAGTGAGCCGACTTTGATACTGGCCAAGGGGGGCGGTCCGGATGAAATTCTCCAAGAGCGGGATCAAGTCACCGAGGTATTTCGCGATACCCGTGTCAATCTCATCGACAGTGTCTGGCGTAAGATCCAGGACCCCATGGACCAGCACGTTGTACAGACGGAACCACCAAGGAGAAACGCCTGATGTTGAGGCGGCAAATTCTGCGTCTAATAGCGCCTGCCACGCTGAAAGCTCTAATCGACGCCAGTGGACAATGAGAGAGGTCAAGGCCTGTTGATGTAATTTGAGGGAAGTCTCTCGGCTTGCATACGCTTCCCAGTCTTGGGTCTGGAATAGAATCAGCTCTAATGCGGCCAAGGCCTTGGCAACTGAACAATGAAGTTCGAGGTCAAGGAAGGCTTGACATCTCTGTAGCAAATCCCTGAGCACGACTTGCTCAGGCCATTGGTCGGAGAGCTGCTTGAGTTGGGAGATGAGATTCAAGATAATAGCCGTGCTTTTGCTCGTTTCAGGTATATTCGGGTCCGAATAAAAGTTATATGCCTTCATCGACCGGGTAGCTGCCAGGGCAATTTTGTGATCGTTAACAAGGTTGAGCTGGAGTACACGACTGTCCAAGTCCAAATTGGCTGATAGAGAAGCCGAAGCAGAGCGAAGCACGGCATCAAGGGTTGTCTTCCGCAAGTCCTCGAATGATGATGGATGTGGTAAAAGAGAAAACAGGGATTGGTATATATGGACGAATTCATTGGCGTAGTGTGGGTCAACGAGGCCCTGAGGACCTTTGGAGCTTGGGGAGGCGGATGGTGTGTCCAACGCATTCTCAAAGGACGGGAAGAGGGCGAGGAAATCTTCTTCTTCGGCTTCGGCACTGCCATCGGCGTGAACTTCGGTTTTAGATCTATAGAGGGACTGAGAGGCTCGATCAGTGTCCGCTTCACGGGCACAATCAATCAACCACATGCGATTCGCCTGTGAGCAGATGTCTTGCAGTGAGTCTATGAGATCGCGTAATGGAACGTTGTGTGATTTTTGGTGAGCAACTGCGGCTATGTTCAGAAGAATGTGTCTGAAGCCAGCTAGGTTAGATCCACCGGTAGTACCTTTCGCAGCGAGGAGCAGGGACGAGGACCGAGTAGAAGGAAAAGAAACGAGTGCGCTTGCGAGGGTAGACGTATCAGGATTCGAAGGTCGTGATATACTTGGTTGGGCAATGAGTCGCAACCCAAACCTGATATTGGAGAGAGCCAACTCTAGGAGGAGGAGGAGATCTGGGTAATCTTCATACGTAGACTTGAGTCTCTGCAAGAAGCCTGCGATGGATTGTTGGACGAGTGCTTCCGTTTCCATAGCCCCAAGCGCTTGTGCTCGCATGCCTTCAGTCAGCGGATCTAATTTCGTAGAAGGCAACACTTGACGCTGAAATTGCTCGACTTCTTTCCATAAAGTCGCAATCGTGGTGGGATCACTTCTTTGAGGGTATTCCGCAGAATCGCTGGGGCTTGGTGACATAAGCTCACATTGAGACGTCAAGAAGCGAATCGAGGCGTTGCTCGTGTTCCCTGAGGCGGTTTTCTCCAGCTCGGCGTGCAAGAGGATCTGTTGCCTCAGATTTGCCATTTCTTCAAGGTTCATTTGTTTCGCAAAATTTTGCTTGACTGCAGGGTCAATGGCGACATCGGGAACGATGAGATGGAGCAGCATTTGACCAACCGCCATCCAACACAATCCTAGAGCGTCTATCGCGTCGGGAGAAGTTGCAAGCTCAGATATATGTGGCCGTAAGAAGGTTTCAAGTGCTTGCTTCAAGAGGTTACTGTTGGTCTGTTTTAACAGAGATAAGCAGTGTTCGAGGTCGCACGAGGGCTGGACAGCGTTGGATCGTAGCTCTTGCCATGTCGACAGTTCATATGAGCCGGAAAAGCACCCGCAGATCTATCGTCCATGAGTGCTAGTTTCAATGACTGAGAATGATAGGCGAACCATGAAAATAGTGACATAGAGGGCGTGTCGTAAGCTTTGCAATCTCGGGGGCGCCGATCGCATTGCAACAATGCCAATTGGGCAAGGGTACCAAGTCTTGCATCGTGGGCTTCAACGTCTCCCAAAGGAACGGACCCCCAGCGACTGCGAGACTTGAGTAGGTACACGGGTGAAATGACGAGCGACTTACCATATTGAGAAGGCGCTCACGAGGTTGACTGGGGCGAGGAGGAGGGTGGGCCCCTGTGGCAGCTGAGAAAGGAGTGGTCAAGGAAAGTTTGGAAGATACGGTGAAATGACCGACAGTATCGGGGGGCGTAAGCTCCCATAATGACTGGTGCCATTCAACGCGTAGTTTTGCCAACAGAGGTAAAACAGCTAGTCGGAAATACTGAGTAAGGAAAATGAAGTTGTCGGAAAAAGCATACGCTTTTCGGCACCAATGGCCCAAAGTAGATGTTGATGTGGGAGGTAGTGACGAAGATCTTGCGAAAAGTTCAATATTACCAATTTCTTGATCATGCGAAGTACCTAGATAAGTTGGTAAGCGTAGCCTAGCGAGTATAATATCAGAAATTTACGTTTGGTGATTGATCACAGGGCCATGAAGCATGTAAGTCAAGCTCAGCAATCACGGCTGGCGTTACAGCCTGTATGTCTAGAGCTGAAGCTGACGCATTGTTCACGAGGCGCTTCAGAGGGCAGTAAGCGAGATAGATGTTGCTACTCTTGGAAGTGACGTACATTGTCAACTTTCGCCATTACGTTTGCAATCAATTCGTCCTGCGCAAGGCCGTGGATATCATGGATTGCCATCAGATCAAATACAGTGCGGCGCAACGCTGCAAACTTGGTGAATTGGGGGTCTTCTCTGGGTCGTTCGGCCGACTCACCGGAGTACTTGGGCCCTAACCGCGCGATCAGGGAGGTCATGCGTTCAGGAATAGCACTGGTGGGTAAAGGTCTATAAAGAGTACTCCAAACATCCATGAGCCCTAAACCGGAACTGGGAGACAAGATCTTATTCAGTCGGACGATTTCTTGGAAGAAAGGATGTGATTCTGATGTGTCAAGTGCGAAGACAGCAGCCATCATTTGAGCGATGGTCTGTGCGGCGGTATGATCAAGGTATGGTTGTCTGACCAATGATCTCAGCAAAAGGGCGTAGCGCAAAAGACGAGACACTGTCTGGATATCAATCTATATTTGGTAAATATTGACGTTGGACTGACACGAAGGGGAAGACAAACCAGGGTATCTGTTGAAAAATTGATAGTTACGTCCTTCATGAAGGCTCGACAGTGTTCGAGTACGCTTGATACGACATTTTCGATGTCCAGATAGATGGTAGAGCCTCTGCTGTTCGTCAGTGGAAGCTTTGACGTCTCAGCAATCTCGTGAAGGAAGAGCAAGGTACAAATATCCAAGGCATGGAAAATCAAAGTCCGGAGAGGATTTGCACTGTGATGCTCTGTGAGGGACAGGTCCAGGAGGGTTTCGATGCGCTGAACAAGGTAGGTAAGCCAAAGGGATGCCTGATCACGGACATAAAATGAAATTACCTGATAAACACCCATCCCAGGTAAAACACCCATGGTATCGCAGTAGATCTGAGCCATATCCATGACATAAGCTTTGAGGCGGGGCCATATCAACGTGTACGTCAGTGCTTTCAGTACGGACAAAGGAGGACGTTGGTCAAGCGCATCAATGAACCGAGTTATATATGGCATGTGGGCAATGGTGTGCACTCGAGTATGAAAGAAGAGGATGTTGTCGAAGTCCACAGCATCCGACGAAGAGGCGTCAATCTCTACCGCCAATGGGTTTGCGAGGTTGAAGAGCGGCGCGTAGTCCAGAGAGCCGCCGAGAGGGAATGAGAGTGGTTTTTGCGGAGGTCTGAGCAAATGAATGCCTCGACGCAGTAAATCGAATGAGACAGATTGATCGTTTATGCCATCGTTTGCAGTAAAAATGGGGAGGCGGGTGAAGTCCTGGAGAACATGGAGGTCTCTCTCCTGCGAGGAAGACGGAAAAGCAATTTCCACGCCGCGGTTGCGCATTGCCCGAGAGAGTTCACCGAAATGCGGATCGACTGACATAAAAAGGCGGAAATTAGGATGCGGCTTTACTACCTCTACCGTTCCATTGACAAGACCTCTTTCGCTGAGAATAAGTTCGCCATCTGGTTCACACAGGGAATTGAGACGATCTAAAACGGAGGGGTTGCATAGATTGGCCCCGTTGATCAACAACCAATGGCCATCTTTCGCTGCACGAACGAGGGGGCCGTCCATCCAAGCAAATCGACCAGCGGAGGACTGTGATTCCTTATCTAGAAGATCACGCAAAGCAAAGAAGTAAGGTCCCAAGGAGACATCGAGTGATAGTTTTTGGAGGGATGCAAGTGTTGCGTGAATGGTAGAGACGACGGTGGTACTTGTCAGGGTCGCATGGAGGTTGCGAATGGATTCACAGCAAAGGACAAGCTGTTCCGTAGCATCATTTCGTCCCCGTAATCGGGATTTGAGTGTTTCTTTGAGCCCTTGAAGAAGCTTCGATGCTTGGAACTGGCTGTCAACTTGTTCAAAACTTCCCAAAATGTCCGTGGTATCTGTCGCGCTGTTGAAAGCAAGCTCCAAAAGTGGGGACCCATGTACGTCGGCGAGGAGCTTTACAGATTCAGCCTTGCCACAGCCTTTTGGGCCCGTAAGGATGGCCAACCAATTCTGTTTGATACAATGACCCAAAGTTTCTAAGACTGACAATTGACAAGGGAGAAAGCGACCTGATCGGATGTTGGATCGGAAGTTGTGTCGTGTTTGTGTGGTGTACCCAATTTGGAAATGTGTGGGCGTTACGCACAAGTGGGGAGCGTTTGACATGGTCTCTTCGGGTTCGGAGAAAAATTGTTTGAAGATGTCCAATGCACGTTGACAATCGTTTGGATCACGAAAACGGTGAAGGTAAGCGGTCCGGAGGTACAGAGCAGGCTCCGGCGAACGAGGCGCAGATTGAAGTAAGGCACACCAGCGGAGAATGTCTCGCAGATTGAACTCCCAGGGCGCACCATTCCTAGCAAATGAAGTATGCGAACTAGCTTCGGCGGTGAGTTCGCTATTGTAGGATATCATGTTGCGTAGTACATCGTGGGCAAGAGTCGGATACGACGACTGGCAAACCATCAACAAGTCATCGGGAGTGTGTTCGTCAAAGTAGACCCTGGTGAATCGATTGACGAAGGACCTTGGCAGACCTTTCCGTCCTCCGCCTTGACCCAATGGGTTTTGGGCGGCAAATATCCTAAAACGAGGGTGGCATTGGAAGGAGCGCCCCAGTTCGGGGATGAACACAGTTCCGCGATGGTCTAAGACTGCGTTGAGTCCCTCAAGGACGGCTTGAGGGGCAAGGTTCATCTCGTCCAGTAGTACCCAATGGCCTTCCTGCATCGCTCTGAGGAATTCGGCATCCTTCCACATGAATTCACCAGGTTTCCCTCCATCAACAGGTAGGTCTGATCCAAATAGATCAATGAGATCCGTCTGATCAGAGAGGTTGAGTCTACACAGACGGTGGGACGATAGTGCAGCAAGGGCAGTGACGAGGGTCGTTTTTCCAACTCCAGGGCTGCCTTCAAGGAGGACAGGCTTAGGTAATTGACAAGCACGAGCAACCCTCATAACATTGACTTGTGTAGTTGGGGTCTCTAAATTGAACGATTGCAGCGGTGTGCTAAAGGCACCCTTGGGCAGGTCAAACTGGCCAATTCGCACCATGCCTTCTGGAATGTTGAGAGGGATCGTCGAGGCGAGAAGAGGTACAAGTTCGTGAACTCTCGAAAGTGCGCGCGCTCGGAGCTTCGTCAAGGCCCCTTGGCTGTAGGACATGAGTTGCGGAAACGAGCCCAATCCGTCGAGGTAAGCCATTTGGGCCCCATGGTGCTGACAAGTTTCGTTTAGTATAGACTTGGTGACATTTTAACAAAGACTTACGAAGATCTCGCTGAGCGACATATGATTCTCCTCCGATCGACGGACAAGAGCGTTGGAAAAATCGACCCAAGCCTATCGACATAGAAGTCAGTACATTTAGGACAATAGTGAAAGACTGGCTCATACGAGGATATCTCGCAAGCTGGCGAGAGAAGGATCAGTGACTTCACGACATAACCATTCGACGAAGTCCAACAATTTATTTGTATAGGGTTTAAGAACATCGAATTGCCAACGAGTATCGACAATAAGCTCCAGGTCCGACCGAGCTGTAACGGAGGGAACCCAGATTTCAGTAAAGCGATTTCGAAGAGCAGGAGACAACTCTTTCTTCCCGAAGTCCCCGCCAGGATTCATCGTTGCGACAAGCTTGAAGGATTCGGCAGCCAACACGAAAGGGATGTCAGAACGATCACCACCACGTTCAGCCAGGACCAAAGTACGCGCAGGTTCCAGCACACTATTCAGGCGTTCAAGGACAGAATCGTCTGCCAAAGATATTTCGTCTAGGAGGAACACAGAGCCTTGTCGCATTGCCTGCACGAGGGGACCATCCTTCCACTCGAACATTTGCCCTAAACTATTCAGTCGCTTCGAAGCGTCCTGTAACACAGGCACACAGCTTGGATCCAAAGCACCGGGAGATGCGAGTAAGTCTTCGATTGCCACACGCAGGCCACCTTTGGATGGATCAGCGACTGAGATATTGAACGTGTTCAATGTAGCAAGGAGTTCTTGAATGGTATTGGCTTCGTTCATGCTTCGGTTACGAACAGGGCGCAAGCCACCAAGGAGATCGGCCGTCTCTGTGTTTTGGTGACAGTTCAACATGTGGAGTTGCTGAGATACGGCGTCTGCATAGAGTTGACATATCGATGTTTTCCCGGTACCAGTTTCGCCAACAAGAAGGATGGGCTCGTTGAATCGCAAAGCGCGCGCGACCAAGATGAAGAGGCGTTGCATAGCGGTCGTCCAAGCAAGCTGAGAAGAGTTAGGAAGGGAACACCCAAGGTACGCAGCTAGATCCCGATCCAGGCGATCAAGTCGGTACATTGATTGAGGGTCGAGTTTTACTCCCATAATGGACTCGATTACATCCTTCACAACAACCTGGTCGTCACCCTTACGAGCGCGTTCTGCTAAAAGCATGTAACCGTTCTCAGCCAACTCCTGATAACCGACTGCGTCCCNGCCCAGCCCAACGGAAGAGATCTCGTAGAGTTGCAAAGCCTTCCTTGCTATCAAAGACACGACCAGACTGTCTTCGCTTCTGGAGCTCCCGAAAGACAGCAACAATCTTCTTTCCATAAGAAGGAGCAATTTGACATCGTTGGCAGAGAATAGTCTCGAGCTCGGATTGGGGGACGTCTTCGTAGTGGACCTCCAAAAAGCGGTTACGAAAAGCACGTGAAAGAACCTTCCTGCCTGCATAGAGCCCGGGAGGGTTCTGCGCTGCAAACAGCATAAAATGAGGATGTGGTTTGACCACCTCATGGGTCTCCGGGATGACCAGCTCGCGGTTGTCGTCAAGGAGCCGATTAAGCGCCTCCAAAACGTCCGTTGGCGCCAAGTTCAATTCATCAAGGACAATCCAATGGCCTTCTCGGAGAGCTTGGACAAGTAGCCCATCTTTGAAAACGAACTTCCCCGTCTCAGGATCAGACACATATGACCCAACATACTCTTGAATGTCAGTATGTTCGTGGTTGTTGATTCGAACAAACCGGTGTCCAGTTCTGCGAGCGAGGTATTCGACAGAGCTCGTCTTGCCACTGGAGGTAGGCCCTTCGATGAGAACGGGGAAGCGACGTGTGAGGATGATGCGAGCCAAGTCAATCAACTTGGCTTCAACGGAAGGAGTCATGATGTATTCGTCCATAGGATCATCGGGGAACGGTCCCTTCTCCAAGTAGAAGGGCCCCAGCTTGACATATCGATCTGAACGAGTGATGGAGGGATCGGAGATTTCCTGCGCCAGCATCGCGCGAGGGTTCCGAACTCCAGCTAATAGGTGCTTCTGGGCCAACCCCGTGACGAGCTCAGCACTGGGTGCGTCCAAGACCATAGTAAATGCCATCAAGCAGCCCTCCCAGATCGCTCGCCGAAGACCATATAAGCTAGTGATGTCAGAAGCGAAAGTCAGCGCTCGAGTCAGGGTACGCATACTGAAGTGCGGCTTGTGGTTGGAACCGTCCGCAATCTGGCCAGATTGGGCAAGTTGCTTTACAGCCACGTAAAACTCGGCGATGTTCAAGATAGCACCCTTGTCTCCTACAGCAGCATGACCAAGGTACTGATTGACGATTGTGAGGAGGGTTTCTCGGTCTGAGTCGGGGGATGGAACATCAAATTCGGTGAAGCGAGCTCGAATGTTGGGAGGAAGGTCCTTTTTGCCGACGTCCGTGGCGGGATTCATACAGGCGAAAAGACGGAAATCAGGGTGACGGGGAACAGGTTCGAGAGAGCCCTGTTCGGTCAGAGTGATGGAGGCCGTGGGTCCGTGCAGCAATCCCGAGATACACTCCAATGTCTCCGAACTTGCCAGGTTGACTTCATCGAGCAGAACCCTACACATGCATTAGACCACGTCCCGAAACAAGCAGAGCCCTAGCGCACCAATCACCGTTCCTTATGGCCTTGACCAAAGGCCCTTCAACGAAGCCAAAGGCAAACCTCCCTTGTCCTGAAACGTGCTGTATCTCAAACTGAGAAACCGCATCCCCAAATGCTGTCCAACGACCTTCTGAAGATAAGAGGTTCTCTTCATCCAGCTTGCGACGTTTCCGAGGAGCATCCGAGTTTTCTTGCCTAAGGGAACATATGAGTGGATGTTAATAATGTGTAACTCAACAAGTTAACGACTGACACATCTTCCTGCAGTTTGGCAGCGATTCTTTCCCGCGCGAGCCTGACGGCCTCCCTCCACAACGCTACACATCGCCTCCAATTCTCTTCAATAACTGCCTTTCTAACCGAGTCCTCGAACTTTGCGTTCTTCTTTCGGCTGAATGTCAGACCGAACAGCTCTAGAAACTGAGCGTGGAGGGAGGTGGCCGGTAAGCGCGCGTCAATGGGTTTGAAACCTCCCAACAAATCAGCGGACTCCGTTTGATGGGATAAATTCAAGGAGATGAGCGGACGTCGGAGGAGGGAGGCAAGGTATGAGACCACACTGGTTTTGCCGGTGCCAGTCTCACCAGTAAGGAGGATGGGTTCGTTGAGAGACACGGCGGTAGCAATGCGTGAGAGGAGGCAGATGGCTGGTTTGTGAAGAGCGAATGGTCGGGTGGATGGAAGGGTGGCTTGACGTTTAAGAGTTTGGGCTACTAGGCGTGATCGACCAGCTTGCACGGCGACCACAAAGCCATTGACGTCTTTCTCGATGTCGAAAGATGGTGCTACACTGAGCGCCCAAGCTTGCCTGTCAGCGTCTAGGCCTAGATGTTGGCCAATAGCACTAGAAACTGTGTCGTGATGAGCTTGCGCTGCCGAGGTGATGCTCCCAGCACCAAAAAAGACATCTCTCGCTTCTACATAAATTTCTTCCCTGATGGCAGAGTTAGGGAAAATGGATTCAACGGTGATCGGCGGGCTTGCGACTGGCGGTGAGAATGATGGAGGAAGGAGATCCGAGACGCGTTGGCAAAATTTCTGAAGCTCTCGCAAGCCAACATCCCTGACCGACGCTGAAGTCCCGAGGTCAACAATTCCACGCCACAGAAGGATCAACGAATGAGCCAGCCCTCCAGCTATTCTCGGGAATTGAGTGTCGATGATGAGCTGCAATTCATCTAAGGTCGGCGACTGTAGAATGACTTCGTGAAACTTGTGTGATCCAAAGAATGTGGCGCCCGGGAATTGGCCGTCCTTTGATGGGGCTGTTGATCGTGTCGCGAAGAGCGCGAATCCATGAACAGCGACGACGATGCCATGTCCGGGAACATCGATTGTAGCCCGACCACCGATCCATTTGGTCAACCGCATGGACTTCGCCAAGGGTTTGATGATACCCAATACTTCACTGCTCCCCCGATCGATATCTTCCAAAACAAGCCACTTCCCTTGCTTCATAGCCCTCACTAAGGTTCCATCCTTCCATTCAAATGCTCCTGGTTGTGTGGGTGACGAGATGTATGAGCCAAGAAGCGATCGAGGGTCTAGAGAAGTGTCGGCTAGATGGATTGTAATGATATGGTTTGAACTATTCGGATGCAGAAGTTTGGCAAGATGTGTTATGAGAAGTGACTTGCCGCAAGACGGAGGCGATGTGAAGAGTACCGGGACCCGAAGTGACATGTGGATTGCCAAAGATCGCAGAGCCCGGATCGCGGTTTGTGTTTCAACAAACGTGACGGGTCCTTGGAGAGTGGAAGGTGGATCTCGAACGAGCAGTATACCATGGATATCAACAATATACGGACTAGACTGGGTATTAGAAAGGTCAAAGATGTCAGCAAAGGCTTACCTCAGCTCCGAAGGCGATAATGACTGATTTGGTTGACCCTCATCGGCGTAGTAGAAATCTTCTTGATTGGCGGCAATGCTATCCCGCCCACTGCGTATACGAGCCGCTTCCACAAGAGGTAACACCCATCCGTCGGTCTTCTTCGACGTCCCATCGAGTTCCTGACCATATTCAATCCAGCAATCCTTCTCACACGGGGGACCAAATATCTGGGTTTCCAACTCCATTCGTGCAGCTTCACCCATACCGAGTTGAAGTGCATAGCACTGGATGGCGAGCATTCGCGATCCATTATCGAGATCGGCAGCCCATATAAGGGTATGAAGAGGTGCGAGAGACCATGATAATTGTTCTGGAAGCTGGCGATTGACTTGCAAGATGCGAAAATAAGCTAGTAAAAGTTTGTGGAGTCGTTCGATAGATATTGATGCTGGCTGGACTTCTGATGATATCCATTGAAGCGGCCCGCCTTCATATTGCGGGCGCTGAAGGAGGCGGTATAAGATCCTGTGAATCATGATGAGTTCATCGCACAGAGGCAGATATCCATATCCATACGTACGGGAACAACTCTTCGTGCACTTCGACCAGATAGCACAGTGCAACAAGCTCGTTTTCAAGAGTTCCCGTGGCTTGTAGCCAGCGAGCACAGAGATCCAAGAGAA